>JAOTNS010000881.1:0-109974 GCA_028476615.1 Culter alburnus
TTCCCTGTATTTTTCGCTCTCCCAACATCCGATTCCCCTCCCCTCTCCTCGACTCCATCATTTACTCGCCTCTCATTTCCTTTTACCACCAAAAAACTTATTACGTACAAAATATTTGAATAATGTTAGTAACTAAACAGAATTGGTGCCCAATGACTTGATCGTATGGAAAGAAGCATAGACATTTTTAACATGTTAATGTTCCACAAAAGAAAGAAAGTCATGCAGGTTTGGAACAACAGTTATTGTCATTTTGGGGTGAACTGTCTCTTTAAAGCCCTATTTGGACTGGACTGTTTTTCTAAACGAATTCTTATCACCCGATGACTGTGATTTTATTTACCGATTGGACAGGTCGAACATCTCTGTGTTTATTACTGAGGCGGGAGTGTGTGTTTTCTAGATGTGGGCATTACAGAAGGTCATGTGCTGTGATTGCACACATCACGTATGGCGTATGTGTCTTTTAAATGCTCACATTAAAATAACCCCCTCTTGTAAACTCAGAGATGTGGATTGAGACCGAAATTAAATGACCACACGACCTTGTTTTTACTGACCAGTGGGTAATTCGGCTGGGAATTTTTACACAGGTGGAGGGGAGAAAAACACTGACATTCTGCATTCGGAAGGCAATAAAATCACCAACTAACCCCTGTAATTGCTGAAAATACCTTACGTCCCAATGAGAAACAATTACGTCCAAATAGGGATTATGACTTTGGTCTTTACACGACAAGTGGTTTAAAGGACGGCTGAAAAACAAAGGCTCAGGAGAAAAGGAAAGTATTTCAGAGGTAAATTTTGATGAAAGATTATGACACAACCTTTTGAACTGAATTTTGCACACAGTAATATCATATATTAAAGTAAAAATGGGCCCCCCACATACTGATAAAAAGCTAACGTTGGGATACATAGTATTAGGTATGTTCATGCGTCATTTAACATTAAACATTTAACCGTTTTGACAATCTTGGACCAAAGTATCACAGACAAAAGTCATGAGAAAGTGTTGAAAGCTGTTACTATGTAACTGACTGTAATAATGCAACGCTGTCCTTAAAGGAAATCTCAGATGGTCTGTCTGCAGAGTTTCGTAAGAGTCAAAGTTCTGTCTGTCTTTCTCACAGAGCCTTATCTTTACTTAGGAAAGAGATATCCATCTTTGTTTTGGAAGAGTGTTAAACTTATCTTAGCACAGCAAGACCACAAATCTCTGAGGAGAGGATGGAAATCTGAAGACACAGCTCAAGTTGGTTTATCTTCCTCTCTATCCCAATATGAAGAAATCTTGCGTAAAACAGTGCACATTATGTAAAGGTGACATTTTTAATCCAATTTTGGTTTGGTTTTGAAAACCAGGATGTTTCCCAGGAGATGAGGGACAGGGGACTAAATGAATGTGTAACAACAACCAATGACAAAAATTGGTTATCTTAAAATCTTAAAGGGTTGGTTAGTCAGAAAACTCCACATTCTCTTTTCAACAACAGCTCACATGTCTGTCAAGCTCCAGAAAACAACAACAACAAACATTTAAAGGGATAGTTCACCCACAAATGAAAATTCTGTCATTTACTCACCCTCACGTTGTTCCAAACTTGTATACATTTCTTTGTTCTGCTGAACACAAAGGAAGATATTTGGAAGAACGTAACCAAGCAAAGCTCCAGCCTCAATCGGTCAATAGGGGGCGTTACAGCAACGAAAAGTTCGAAATCGTTCATAACTCCTAGATCGTTTGTCATCAAGTGTCTTCTATCACTGGAATCCTTGGCTCAAGACGGACAAAATTTCATTTCCACCTGGAAAAATATTCCGCCATTTTGAATTTTGTCCAAAACCTACTTTTGCAAAATAGTCTTAGGTTTTTCATCCGATCAGAAACAAACCAGTGCAGAAAGATTCTCTAGAGTCTGAATATCAATAATTACCAAAAAAACTTTGAAATTTTGATTCACGGGTATTAAGGGGCACCAAAATGTTCCAAGTAGGCGGAGCCACGTATACTAAAATGGCTATAACTCAAGAACAAATGAAATATTTTCACCAAACTCGGGTCACATGTGTACGGGCTCAATCTTTGGTCACAGTAACACAATCATGACACTTGGTGGCACTATAACATAAAAAAACATGGAAACAGCTATAACGATGCAACCGTTAGTCCAATAGACTTGAAAACTGGCAAGCAGTGTCTTGGTCCAATGTGCCACGATTGTCTATGAGGACATTGACGTATCTCAAAAACCATGCCCGCCATCGGCCAACAAAATTTGAGCGCCTATTAGACAAGGTTAACGGAGGCCGAATGGAACGAACCTAGGTGGGCATGGACTCATGGCTCATAAAGTATTTTGAAAGAAATCAGCCACTAGATGGTGCTAACAAGATTTTATGCCCCTGTAATCACGTGGTGTTTCACACATACACACATTATTCATATAATTTGATAGATCTCCTTGTACTGAACAAATTTGTCCCAAGAACCACAGCTGTCAATCAAATCGCTCATTAAATATTTGCAATTATGTAATAAACCTATATACGTTTGCGAACTAGTCCTGGGTTTTTCACCTGATCGGAACGAAACCAGTGCAGTACAATTCTCTGGACTCTCTAGATCAATAATTATCAAAAAAGGTTGAACTTTACCCTTTGAATAGCTATAACAGGGTCATTTAGAAAAGGGGTGTGGCAAAATATACTCAAAAGCCTATAAATCCTAAATGAAAACTCAGAACTTCAAGAAAATACGTGAGCACATGCAGCATATGACTAAAGAAGCATGCCAACTTTTATGAAGATTGTGGTGCTATAACTGATAAAAAGCTTTAAAAACAATATATATTTCCTATGGTAAAGTGCCTGTATTGGCTGTAAATGTTCTTTTCCATCTAATCTAAATGGTTACATGCTTGCTAAATAAAATACCTTTTTACGCATGTGCTTAAAGACCTTAAAGCACTTGAACCCCGATAATTGCTGCTCACAGCTATATTGAATTGAAATATTATTTTTCTGCATCTGTTTTAGTTGTGATACAAAATGATCCTTCTAGATGCTTGGCAGTTCCACACATTTCAAGGTAACACTTTACAGTAAGATCACAGATCTCGCCCCCCATTGACTGCCACAGTAGAAAAAAAATCATAGTATGGTAGTCAATGGGGGGTGAGATCTGCTTGGTTACAAACATTCGTCCAAATATCTTCCTTTGTGTTCAGCAGAACAAATAAATGTATACAGGTCTGGAACAATTTTAGGGTGAGTAAATGATGACAGAATTTTAATTTTTGGGTGAACTAACCCTTTAAGCAATCTATATTTGTCAAAGGATAAGATTATCAGTGAATAACAATGCTATTGTATACACATGAGGCACATGGGCTACTTATACAGTGTTTTTTAGCTCTTTTTGGAGCTTGACAACATGAGGGAGAGTAAATAAAGACAGAATGTCCATTTATTTGGTGAACTATCCCTTTGTTCCCAGTTTCCAGGGCACAGACTTCAACTAATTGATTCTGATTTTCAGCTGAAGCTTTCCAGCCAGATTAAAGCATGGTTCTGCACTCACATGTCAAGAAGAGGTTGTGTTCGTCCACTCTGCTCTTTGAAGGCCTGATGTTCAGATCGATGCTGGCAGTGTCCAGGTTTCGCTGGTTGGTTTTTGAGTTGTAGCATGAAGCTGAGCGGCAGTGGTCTCTCAGCCAAACATAGTCAAAGTGCATTACGAGACCACCATACTTGAGCTCTGCAGAAATATAGAGCAATTAATTACACTTGATTACAACAGTTCATCTTTTTTTACTACCATTTATGATAGCATGAAGGAATGGTTGATTATGATTTCACTTTTTTTTTTAACTTTAGTAAGTGTGTAATGTTGCTGTTTGAGCGTAAACAACATCTGCAAAGTTACGACGCTCAAAGTTCAATGCAGAGGGAGATATTTTCTTTTACAGAAATTGCAACAAACCATTTTACGCTGGACTGCTTCACAAACGAGGGTCAATTCAACGCTGGATTTGCACAAAAGATGAACATGACGGCACATGCTAGTCGATGAGTTGAATCAACTCCACAGCAACTACATAAATATATCCACTAATCATTCAGAAACGTCCAGTTTCATTCTAAAAGTTGTAACTTCTTCCTGAGTCTCTCCATCAGTGTCGACTCCGGTTTGAACAATGTAAGGCTGAACACCGTTACTGACAATCCTCATTTTGGCTGCGTGAGATTCTCCAGCTTTGTTGTTGTTGAGCAACCAAGCGTGAGCTGTTAAAGCTCCGCCCTCTTCTGGAAAGGGGTGTGTTTTTGCTCACACCCAAATGGGGCAAATTTGACAAGCTATAATAAATGTAAAACAACCATTTAATTGTATTACATAAATCAACATTATAGTGGCCACTGGCTGCCCTGTTTTCACAACATCTTTATCAGCCAATAAACTGAAAAATTTAACTTGCTTGACCACTAGTGTATAATGAAATATTATTTTCTGTATCTGATTTTAGTTGAAATACAAAAATGATCCTTCTAGATGCTTGGCAGTTCAAGGTAACACTTTACAATAAGATCCCTTTAGTTAATATTAGTTTGTGCATTAACTATCACAATGAGCAAAACGTGTATTTATTCATCTTTGTTAACGTTATTTAGTAAAAATACAAATGTTCATTGCTAGTTCATGTTATATAATATTAACAGATAATTTCAACATTCACAAAAGTTGTAGCTAACATTTATCAATTATCAAGCCATGTTGAAAAGATCTTATTTACGAGTTGAACGCACATGAATGCCACCACAAAGTCGGAAATACGAGTGGGAAGCTCGGGATTTACTTTAAGGTGAGAAACCCCAGGGTAAAAAAAATTAACTATATCACCATACTTCCCCAGCTGATTGATTACATTAACAATTACAAACATTTTTTGTATTGCAAGTTTTCAAAAATGTTATGTTTAAATATGCAAATGATGCATTATCTAATTAAATATGTGCTAATTTGCATACATTTCTAGAACAAAAATCTGAATATTGGATGACGTCAAGTTCTAAATTCTCAATTAATTTTTTGACATATTAAATTCAAAGGATTTTACAGAGGGAATTTTGGATATCTCTTTTTATCACTCCATAAATCAGAAAATACTATCCACAGGCAGAAAAAATTATAATTTTCACAATTTTTTTAGAAATAAAATACTGTATAAAATCAGGCAAATTATATATCAACAAATCCCTGTAAAACCTTCAAAAAGACAGGAATAAAACTTTTAAGTTTGGTGTATGGAAGTTCTGCTGAAGTGGAGATTTCTGACTCAGACCAGGAGAAAAAATCATTTTGAGAAAACGGCCTTTAAAGATATTTACTGTAACTGAAATCTACAGACGCAAAAAGATAAAGTGCTATAAAATATACACTTAAATGTGTATTTTGGATGTTTTCTTTCCACCAGTCTGAAAAAACACTTTATGAAAAGCCAAAAAGAGCAAAATCTCAAAATTGACAGGTGCCTGAAAAAACAGTGTTTTTGCCTGTAGTGTCTGATCTGTACGAGTTGGGGTGTGTCAGTGAGAAACATGGCGAAATAAAACAATATTTATAGTATTTAGCAGTGACATTGTCAGGCTTTTTTATTTACAACAAAATAATCTAATTCCACAAGCACAAAATATAATAGCATCGTAATATAGCCTAATATGTAACGATAAAGTTTACACTGGCTTCATAAATTAATTAAAAACATTAAAAAGCAAAACACATTATTTGTTCTTCATTTTCTAAAAGTAGAGTTTAAAAACCTAGCTGGATTTTTGTGTAGTTATCATTTACGCACCTGACCTCATAAATACGACTTTCCAACTCTTAAATACGAACTTCCCAGGAGGACTTGAACGCACAAATGCTTTGGAAAGCATTTTTCATTGTTAGTTCAATGCATTTATATTATATAATTGTAAAGTGTTGCTTATTTCAAATTTGTCAATAACTGCATAAAAATGCATGCAATGCAATCTGGATCCTCACCTAAGCAGTCAGGCAGCAGCTGATAGTTGCATGCAGATGAATGGGCAGCAGTGTGCTGTGATCTGGCTCCCAAACACTCCAAACCTTGTTTCCAGTGAACATATCCACTCAGTCTGTTCAGCATTCGCATTAAGGGCATGGTGGCCTGCAAAACGCACGTGCACATAATGTATTAGTCAGAAACAAATGCATTCAACAATACCCTCGCGCGTTTAATTCGGATAACAATACATATATTTATAATGTAACATCGCATATTAATGTCTGCATGAGTTGACTCACATGCGAGATGGATCCGGCACTTCAAGCTCTTTGTGAAGCTTCGGTGTGAACTTTAATTCACGGCTATTTCTCAAAGAGCCGTCATATATAATCGTTAACATTAATCATTAAACTTGAGCTTCACTCCCGCCATTGTGTCCGTCCGTAGCCTACGTGCGTTCAAGAAGTGAACACGCAAGCGCTCAAATCCTCCAGATCTACTATGTTGAAGGCTTGCTTTTCAATATTCATGAGCCAGAGCTGTGCCATTGGAGGTTATACAGATCTACTTCACCATCATGTAATAAATATTAACAAGTTAAGCCTTCAGCAGAAGGTCAGCACCACAGCATCATCCTGCACGCAGATATTTTATTCTTTTGTTGCTTGATGACGCGTGAACGTCCCCTTTAAATAACGCGACGCTTCCTTAACGGGACATCGTCATTTATAAATGACGCGAAAAGATAAAATGCATTTAAAATACAATAATAATGTTCAACCAAAAGCAAAACATTTTAGTAATTACATATAGCATCCCCTTCAGCTAATAAAATTTAAATCTATTTGCCATGTGCTTGACATTTTTGGCAATAAGGAAGTGAAGGAGCACATGTTAGTCACATGCTGTCATGTGAGTTCATTTTAAGACTGGAAAATATATACAAATTCCATTTTTAAAAAATATCATTGTACATCCAAATACATTTTTTAATGCACATTTTGTAAAAACATGAACTCAAAGATCAAAAAATACGTGTCATGCATAAATGACAGTCATTTTAGGAGATAGATATTTTCTGTGTAGCTGCTGCACTGTTGTTCATTTCTGCCAGGCAGTATAATAGCCTTTTTTCCTGTGTTTTAGGGTGATGTTAGTAGGTTTTATAGAAGACAGAGAGGAAAAGCTGTTCCTTTCCTCGAAAGTATTGATGATAGTGACGGCAGAGCATCAGACAATGAGGTCGTGGTACATTATCCTATGTCAGTCTGGAAGATGTGATCCATACTACAACCACTGCCTATTGGAGTCACTACACTGACACGCAGCAGGGATGCTCCAAAAATGATGAATAAACAGGTCAAAATGGAATTACATGTGAGGAAAAATAAAGTCTTGTTGATTTTCTCTTGTGCTACAATCATTGATTAGAACTTAAACAATGTTTTTAATGTTTGAAACACTAGATAGTTCAGTACTTTCCAGGCAGTGAAGATGCATCTGAATTTGTTCAAGTTTGACATTTCACCATGTGAGTTTTTTCAAATGAAATATAGTAGCACACAAAGAAATGTAATGTTACCTTCATATTGTTACGGTACACAGGAGCAGCACAGATGTAAACAGGTAACTGTAGTTTTATTGACACCAGTATAGCAAGAGCAGTGAACAGGTAGCATTGATATCAATGTGAATGGAGAGTAGAATGGAGATAGTTTACTGTCCTTTTCCTTTCAGAATGGATATCTGTGAACACGCTGGAGTTTGGAGATGGCTGGAGATGGCTGGAGATGGCTGGAGATGGCTGGAGCACTCACACACAGGAGACGAGGCACACAGAGGGAAGGAGACACGCTGGAGACAGGTAAGCATGGAGCGGGGAGTCCTTGAGGTAAGCATAAACGTGAGTATCTGCAAACGAGACCGGACATGGAGTGCTGTGTGTGCTCTTTATGGTGCTGTTGATGAGTGCAATGATGAGGTGCAGGTGGCGGTGATCAGTACTCTGGGGATGGTGTGCGCTGTGATTGGTGGATGTTGGAACCTGACGTGTCTGTGACAGTACCCCCCCCTCCACGGCCCGCTCCTGAGGTCCGAGGACCCCGACGCCGTGGTGGTCGTCCTCTTCCCCGCAGTGCCGGTCTGTCAGGGTGACTGTCATGGAAAGTTAGAAGTAAGTTGGGATCAAGGATGTCGTTTCTTGGAACCCAGGAGCGTTCCTCAGGGCCGTAACCTTCCCAATTGACCAAGTACTCCAGCTGACCACCACGACGCCGGGAGTCCAAGATCTCGCGGACCTCGTATGCTGCACAGTCTTCCAGGATGAGTGGAAGGGGGGGTTCGGCGGAAGTCACGTCAGGTCCTGTGGAGGGAACAGAAGGGTGATAAGGCTTGAGGAGTGAGACGTGGAATGTTGGGTGAATACGATACCCTTGTGGAAGTTGGAGTTGGTATGTGACCGGGTTGATCTGCTTGACGATGGGAAATGGGCCAATGAACCTGGGACTCAGCTTCTCGCAGGGCAGACGCAGTCTGATGTCCCGTGTCGACAGCCATACCTTCTGTCCGGGCTGGAAGACAGGGGTGTTGGAGCGCCGCAGGTCCGCTGTCATCCTGAGTCTGCGCAGGGCTCTTTGCAGCTGGTGGTGAGCTGAGTCCCCTCACCCTCGCTCGCTCTCTCGGAACCAGTAATCCACTGCCGGAACGTTAGAGGTTCCCCGGTCCAGGGGAACAGTGGGGGTTGGTAGCCGGTACGCACTGGAATGGAGTGAGTCCTGTAGTCGCTGCCGGAGAGAGTTCTGGGCATACTCGGCCCAACCCAAAAACTGGTTCCAAGAGTCCTGGTGGTCATGACAGAAGGTACGGAGGAAGCGGCCGATCTCCTGGACCTTCCTTTCCGTCTGCCCGTTCGACTGCGGATGGTACCCCGATGTTAGACTGACGGCCACACCTAGGAGTGAGTGGAATGCTTTCCATACTCTGGAGATGAATTGGAGTCCTCTGTCCGATACAATGTCCTCTGGTATTCCGAAATACCTGAACACGTGGTTGAAGAGCATTTCTGCCGTTTCCATGGCAGTGGGTAATCCTCTTAGTGGAATGAGACGACAGGATTTGAGAAACGATCTATGATGACTAGGATGCAGGTATTCCATCAGAAGCAGGAAGATCCGTTATGAAATCCACTCCTAGGTGTGACCAAGGTTGGTTGGGAACGGGCAGAGGAAGGAGTTTCCCAGCTGGCGGATGACGAGGACTTTTGGAGATGGCGCACTCCCGACAGCCCTGCACGTACCTTCTGACATCGGCTGCCATCCCTGGCCACCAGAAGCATTCTTTCAGCAACGAGAGGGTTTCATTGACCCCCGGGTGACCAGTGCCTAGTGACATGTGAGCTGAGTGGATGGTTGGAGTGCGTCGTGTCCGGGTGATGTAAAGCAAGCCAGGTGAACAGCCGGCGGAGGGTTCGTGGAGGCATTGGAGGAGGGAATGGTCTCTTCTGACCAATGATGGGGCTTATGATGAGGGAGCTAGGGATGATTGGCTCAGGTTCTTCCGTTTTCTCTTCAGGAGCATGGAGACGGGAGAGAGCGTCCGCTTTTGTGTTCTTTGAGCCAGGTCGATAGGAGATGGTGTAGTTAAACCGGGAGAAGAACATGGCCCAACGAGCTTGTCTTGGGTTCAACCTTTTGGCAGCACGGAGATATTCTAGATTTTTGTGATCTGTCAGATGCATGTTTGGCTCCCTCCAGCCAATGCCTCCACTCTTCCAGAGCAAGCTTCACAGCGAGGAGTTCCCGGTCACCGATGTCGTAGTTGACTTCCGCCGGGCTGAGCTTGCGGGAGAAGAAGGCGCATGGGTGGAGTCTACTTGGCGTCCCCTGCTGCTGTGACAACACCACTCCCACTCCGGTGGTAGAGGCGTCCACCTCTACGATGAAGGGCAGCTCTGGATCGGGGTGGACGAGTAAGGGAGCAGTGGTGAAGGCTTCCTTGAGGCGGTTGAAGGCGTTGGTGGCTGCTGGATTCCAGGACAGAGACTTGAGCTTATTTCTGAGGAGACTGGTGAGAGGATGGGTGATGGAGCTGTAGTCTTTGATAAATCGGCGATAGAAGTTTGCGAATCCAAGGAAGCGTTGTAATTCTTTAATGGTTGAGGATTCTGGCCAGGTTTTGATGGATTCCTTTGATGGATTCCTTCCTCTCGTCCATCCGGATGCCACTGTGGTCAATGATGTATCCCAGGAATGACACTGTAGGCTGATGGAAAGAACACTTTTCCGCTTTGAGGAACAGGTGGAATTGACATAGGCGGGTGAGGACCTCCGCAACGTGTCGGCGATGTTCGGCCTGGCTCCGGTAGTAGATGAGTATGTCGTCGATGTATACTAGGACAAAGCGATGGAGAAACTCCCGGAGCACCTCATGGATGAAGTCCTGGAATACAGAGGGGGCGTTGACCAGGCCATACGGCATCACGAGGTACTCATAGTGGCCAGTAGGAGTAATGAAGGCGGTCTTCCACTCGTCCCCCTCACGTATCCGGATGAGGTTATACGCGCTGCGGAGGTCCAACTTCGTGAACACAGTGGCACCACGGAGATGTTCCAGGGCCGCTGGGACGAGAGGAAGGGGATATCTGAATTTCACGGTGATCTTGTTGAGTGAGCGATAGTCGATACAGGGCCGCAAGTCTCAGTCCTTTTTAGCCACGAAGAAGAAGCTGGAAGCAGCAGGGGAAGTAGACGGCCGGATGTATCCTTGAGCGAGGGCCTCCTTGATGTAATCCTCCATGGCCTTCTCCTCCGGGATGGATAGTGGGTAGATCTTACCCTTTGGCACTGGTTCACCCGGAAGCAGATCAATGGCACAGTCCCATGGCCGGTGTGGAGGCAGCTTGGAAGCCCTTTGTGGGCAGAAGACATTGCTGAAGGGGGCGTAACATTTGGGAATGTCGATGGAGCGTTTCTCAACGGGGCTCTCGATGGATGTTGCACAGAGAGAGAGAGATCGGAAGGTGGAGTTCGTGGTACAGGAAGTTCAGCCAGGCACCGAGAGAAACAGTTTTCGCCCCACTTCAGGATTTCGCCCGTCTTCCAGGAGATGGTAGGATTATGCTGCTCCAACCAGGGTCGCCCCAGAACCACGTCAGCGGTGGAATCCTCCAGAACCAGCAGATGTAATTCCTCTTGGTGTAGAAGACCGACTTGCAATTTGAGAGGTCCTGCCACTGTACGGACGTGCTTACGGCTGAGAGGCTTGCCAGTTATGGATTTGATCTGGTAGATCGTCGGAGATGGAGAGGTCTTGAGATGAAGCTGCCGGCAGAGGGTGGCGGAGACGAAATTGCCGGCTGACCCTGAGTCGAGGAGTGCAACCACTGTAAGGGAGATATCAGCGGCAGTAAGATTGACGACAGTGGTGAGTGGTTTCATTTTCTGAATAGAAGGGATGATGGCACTCACCATGGGTCGAGGAGGTCGTGTGGGGCACGCTGCAATCGCATGCCCGGGGGCGCCACAATACAAACACAGGTTCAGGGTCAGCCGATGATGGCGCTCGGAGGGAGTTAAACGAGAGTTTTCTATATCCATAGGTCATTGGCTGGTTCTGGGGAGCTGACCGGTTCGGACCGCAGAGGAGCTGTTGGGAAGTGACTGGTCCTGGTGCTCTTGGAGGCACGCCTGCATACGAGTGGCGCAGCGGATGGAAAGCTGGATGAACTTCTCGATGCCGATGGAATCCTCGTATGCAGCGAGATGCAGCCGTACCCGAGGTTCCAATCCTTGACGATATGTGGTTATCAGAGCTTGTTCGTTCCATCCGCTAACAGCAGCAAGCATCCTGAATTGCAAAGCATAATCGTAAATAGACATAGAGCCTTGTTTAAGATTGTAGAGTTTCTCACCAGCTGACGAATCTGTAATCGGCTTCCCGAACACCTCCCTGAAATGGAAAATAAACGCAGAGTAGGATTGCATGACTGCACCGTGTTGTGACCAGATGGAATCGGCCCATTTTAATGCTTTGCTGCTTAACTGAGAGATGAGGAAGGCGATTTTGGAGTACAGGTGCGGCTGCATCTCCAGGACCAGTTCGCACTGCAGCAGGAATCCGCTGCAGTCCTCCGCCGATCCTGAGTAGGGCGCTGGTTTGGCCATGGGACTGGCGTACAACGGTGGTGAAGGAGAGCTGGTGGTGTTGACTGAGGTGTTCGCTGGTGCAGGTGAAGGGGAAGAGGCTGGAGATAGTCACGGTGGATTGGTGGTAAGAGTTCGCCGAAGCGCATCCACCAGGGCTTGGAATGGGTCAGGCTGGCTCATACTGGGTCTGCGGTATTGGTCCGGTCTTCTGTTACGGTACACAGGAGTCAGACACAGATGTAAACAGGTAACTGTAGTTTTATTGACACCAGTAGAGCAAGGAGCAGTGAACAGGTAAGTAGTGATGAATCAATAGATGAATGGATGGGTAGAATGGAGATAGTTACTGTCCTTTCCTTTCAGATATGGATATCTGTGAACACGCTGGAGTTTGGAGATGGCTGGAGATGGCTGGAGATGGCTGGAGATGGCTGGAGATGCTGGAGATGGCTGAGATGGCTGGAGATGGCTGGAGCACTCACACACAGGAGACGAGGCACACAGAGTGAAGGAGACACGCTGGAGACAGGTAAGTATGGAGCGGGGAGTCCTTGAGGTAAGCATAAACGTGAGTATCTGCAAACGAGACCGGACATGGAGTGCTGTGTGTGCTCTTTATGGTGCTGTTGATGAGTGCAATAATGAGGTGCAGGTGGCGGTGATCAGTACTCTGGGGATGGTGTGCGCTGTAATTGGTGGATGTTGGAACCTGACGTGTCTGTGACACATATTCTCTTTGGGGTCTGTTTAGACCCCATTTGATGTTTCCCTCATTAAAAAAAACATGGTTTCCTTCATCTCAGTGACTTTGAACTTTTGTTACATTGTCTTTCTAAACACACACACAAACTGGGCTTGTTTAGGTTGTTCTAAAAAAGTCACACTCATTGTCACATTGAAAATGAATGGGAAAGGTGAAAAGGTGTAAGAGTTTTTTATTATTCATTTTTTAATAAAATAAATAAATCTGCCAGAAATCTGAACATTTCAGCACAGAAATGAAGGTCTGGTACTAGAGCACAAATGCAATTTAGAACAGGCATGCTCACTCTCTCTCACAAACACACATACACAGACAGAGGTGGGGCTGCCACAAAATCAGCCACAAATGCAGATATGAAGGGGTGAGATATAATGCACACAAAAACACACATGCACACACACACAAACGCACACACAATACTCATTTCTGCTTATTGCTCTTGGTTGTATTGTTTATGCATGTTGTAGTCTTTGGAGGGAAACAACACGATTTTCTCAGCTTTTTGTTCAAAATGTTGCTTTTTTTAATGAAACTTAGCCACATTCAAGTGATGATAAAAAGAATGCATGAAGCTGCAATACAAGTTTTTTTTTTTTTTTTTTTTTGATGTATTGCATGTTCAGATATTCATACAACAAAATATTCTGGGAACCTTTAATTTTTTTTTTTTTTCAAATTAACAAAGATGCTGGCGGTAGTTAGCAACTTTTTTAAAGAAATGCTGGAGAGGAAAGAGTATTAAAAAATAGTTTGTAAACCACAGAAGAAAGTCAAAATTAAAATTTAAAATTTTCTCATTTTTTGGTGTACTGTTCCTGGAAGTGATACCCCACCTTCTCCTAGTTTGTGTTTTAGTCTCAATACTGTGAAATCAAAACATGAATTGCAGATTCTAATACGGCTCTTCTAAAAGACACCAACAGTGAAGTCTCTTGGTGTAGCGTGTATTCTTCCAAGTTTTTATTCATTATCCAACAACAAATGGACTTGTTCATTCCTTCTCACAGTCACCTTTGGCTTGCACGCTAGAGGACTAGAGAAATTTTGTAAAATGCCTTTTGTTAAACTAGGGGTGGGTGACCAAAATCTTAAACCCTTTCATAAATACATATCACTTATATGTCTCCATGTCATCGCATAAATTAAAACCTCATATACAATTTTTTTCAGCATGCATACATAGAATACTCTCACATGGTCACACTATAAAGCAAATCTCAAATGCTTGATATCTTAATATTGTCTTCACATATAAACTACAATCATTCAGATCTAAACTGTTAAATGTAGACAATTAAGCACCAATATAAAACTCTATAAAGATGCTTTGAAACAATATTGTGATGTTTTGCACTTTCCCAGGAGAAACAGACAGGAGACGAGAATCCAGTTAGAAAGCACCCAACGGGCTGAGTTTTTTTTTCCTGAATGTGGGTATCAGGAGGTGTCTTAACTTTCCCCAAAAATAACAAACGCAGAAAGAAGCTTGACTAACTCCAACTCGCTTCTTCTTTACTCCCCGCACGCTGTGTTTGCCCCTCCCGGACACCTCCTCCCAACAGAAGGTGAATCAAGTAAAACATTTATAACAGAGAATAAACAGTGTCATCACCACACTATGTATTGTGAAACGCAATATACAAATAAATTGATAGATGACCATTACTATTACAACACACCTAAATGATTTTAGATATTCTTGGTTGATGTCTTTATTCCCATCCACAGCTCTAGTTAAAGATGCTGCTTTGGCAGTTTTCTCCTAGTTATCAAGCTGCACCATTAGTCTTGAAACCAGGGCCTTAGAAATGGAGAGAGACAAGAGATAAAACAATAAAACATGTAGAAATAAAAACACAAAGCTGAGCAGTAGGTTAGATCCACACTGCACACTATGATCATATGCTGTTGCACTGAAAGCTTGTACAGTTAATATACAATATTCAAGTGGAATTGTATAAATCATTAAAAAAAATCACTGGTTGGTGTCATATTACAGTTCATATTACATTTGTTAATCTTAGTTCTAACTTACTTTCACAAAGTCTCCATAGAAAAGCCAGAGGAACTCAGATGAATCTTCACCTCCTGGTTGCAGCTAAGATGAAAGTCCTCATTGCGTATGCGTTTTTGAGACTGATAATTGCATATGGACCTTCATCAGAAAGCACAAAGCACAGCATCACTACAGAGTCTTATAACAATGATTTGTGTGAGAAACAGACCAACATTTAACTTGTTATTGACTGCTAATGAACGAAGAGATCTAGGGAGGATGTAAAGAAAAATACATTTATGAATGACAATTCTCAAACTTTTGGTTTGTTCCTCACAGAAAGGTATTATGTGACTTCAGAAGACATGGAATATGCTGCACAAGTCAAACTTTTATGGTGTTTTTGTTTTTAAAGCATGAAAATTCTAGTCTCCATGAAATTGCATTGATAAGACATTTACTGATGCAAAATGTATGAAGAACCAATACAAACCCGTGAAATGTCACACTACAGGCTGGTCTTGTGTCTGAACTCTGCAAGATCTGGATTCCTTTCTCCAGTAAAAAGTCAGCATATACCCTAGACATGGATACACATTATACAGATTAAATTATTTAGATTTCAGGGACTTATAATTCTATACTTTATACATTGTTTTCACACATTCATTTGAACAATTCTATAATGATTTAAATGGATGAGGATCATGTCATTCCAAACCTGTATGACTTTCTTCTGAAGAACACAAAGATCATTTGAAATATAGCTACGAGCAGCAGTTATCGGGTTCAGGCGTTTAAGGCCTTTAAGCATTTGTGAAAAAAGATATTAAGTTTTATTTAGCAAGCATGTAACCATTTAAATAAAAGATGGAAACAACAATTTACAGCCAATACAGGCAATTTACCATAGGAAATATATGTTTTTTCAGCCATTTCATAGGATTTGCCAAAGAAATACATAATTTTTACCCCTTTTTAACAATTACAGCCTCACCTATGGACCGATCTCCCTAAATGTATTCATGCTTCTTTAGAATCATGTGCTCACACAATAAAGCGAAGTTCTCGTTTTTCGTTTCAGTTTTACCTGACGATTGGACTAATCGTGAAGTGGTTATAGCAGTTTTCATGTTTTTTAGTAAAAGCCATTTTAGCCCCTTAGGGACCGTGAATCAGAATTTCATCTCTCTTTTTTTTTTTGATAACTATTGACAATCAGACTCCAGAGAATCTCACTGCACTTGATTGGTTCCAGTCAGGTCAAAAACCTAGGACTAGTTCACAAAAGTTGTTTGTTTTAAAAAGCCAAAACACCTGAAAATTGAGGCAGCGATATAAGACACTTTGAGTCTAGGCCTAACGGTTCAGCAGTTATGAGCCATTTCGTACTTTTGAAGTCAGGTGGATCGGACGAACCTTGATGGTGTTGTAGGCGGTGTGAGCACTACCAGCCCAATCACGTTTAGGGGAGAATGAAGATCCTTGGAAAATGTAACAATTACAATAGTGTTTCAATGCTTCACGTTTGAACCTCTAATAAAGTTGGTAAGAAAACAGTTTCATTCCCATTGAATTCCATTGTATTTTCCAAAACTGTTTGGGACATCAACAGTTATTCTGTGTTCCTCAGAAGAAAGTAAGTCATAACATGAGTGTGAGTAAAAATACATTTTTCATGGATGGATTATCAGTTTAAATATGTGCTGCACAGTTCATAACAACAGACACATTCATACAGGAACAAGACAGAAGATGATTTCACATGTTTTTCTTACTCGAGTTCTGTTAGACTGGAGCAGTTCTGGATGATTTGGAGGATCCAGTGAGACCACATCTTACTTAGACAGTCCAGGTTCATTTTCATCTTTTTCAGTTCAGAGAAAGAACAGAGAACTTTCCTTAATGCAGCTGAATCTTCTTGGTGAATTATCTGAGTAAGTTTGGCCCACTCAATGTTGATTGGCTCTGGACACTGAGAGGTGAGAGTAAGCGACTCCAAAGATGCTGAAGTTCCTATGCAGATACTATAATAAAAAAATAAATAAATCAGAATTGGCATCAATGTTGTCTATAAACCAACAAGTCATTGTTTTGAATAACTTTCAATTCATTTTTTCTTCACCTGATTTCTTCATGGATTGTCAACTCAAGAGAACAATCCTCAAATGTGAAGACGACATCAATGCTGCAAATCAAAGGACAGAAAAAAGATTCATGAACTGAACATAAAACAAAAGCACACTGAAGGATGATAACCATGTGTACATAAATACATTAAATGTATAAAATGTATTTTGAGACATTACCGCATTGATCTCAGGGTCTGTTCTCTTGTGAGAGCGTTTATCAGTTCATCAAGATCAGAGTCTGATGAAACTTCTCCATTCAACCTTTAAAATCACATCCAGAAGATGAGTGTACAGACTAAATAATCAAATTAACTTGCAATAACAAATAATAAAAAAATGTAATGACATTAATAAAATGTATAAAATATGTATCACTGTTTAACCAATGGTTTTGGGAACACAGTTTTTTGGGTAGACTTGGCCATGCCTGTTTCTCAAACGACCCTGCTAAAGCTAATCAAAGGCCAAAGTTCAACATTTTTTGATAACTATTGACCTAGAGAGTCCCGAGAATTTTGCGGCAGTGGTTTTATGGAGGTTGAGCCAAAAACCTAGGACTAGTTTGGCAAAAAAATTTTTTTAAATAATCTTTAACAAACGATTCGAGTTTGAGTTCTACCATGTGGTACGAATGTGGTGGGTTTGTGCGAAAAATTGCTTGACCCTTGGTGATTTACGCACGTGAAAAATGCAAAGGCACCCCCCATATAAGTTCTTATATAGGTGTGCTGTGTTTGGTGAAAATATGTCATTCATAAATTTTGTCTACGCCTAACAGTTTAGGAGTTATTAGTGATTTCATACTTTTCACTGCTGTAGCGCCCCCATCAGGATGATCAGGGTCGAGCCTTGCTGACGTTGTAGACGGTGTGAGTACTACCAGCCCTCAAAGTTTCAAGTCTCTACAACTAACGGTTTGGTCTGCCTAATCACTTTTACAGGAAATGATGATCCTTGGAAAATGTAACAATTACAATAGTGTTTCAGTGATATGAGCTTGAACCCCTAATAAGGTTGGTAAGAAAACAGTTTCATTCCCATTGAATTCCATTGTATTTTCTGTCCATACAATGGAAGTCAAAGGGATCCAAAACTGTTTGGGACATCATCATTCTTTAAAATAAGTTATTTTGTGTTCCTCAGTAGAAAGAAAGTGATACAGGTTTGACACAACATGAGGGTGAATAAAATAAATGACAGATTTCTCATGGATGGATTATCAGTTTAAATATGTGCTACACAGTTCCTAACAACAGACACATTCATACAGGAACAAGACAGAAGATGATTTCACATGTTTTTCTTACTTGAGTTCTGTTAGACTGGAGCAGTTCTGGATGATTTGGAGGATCCAATGAGTCCACATCTTACTTAGACAGTCCAGTTCAATTTCCATCTTTTTCAGTTCAGAGAAAGAATCAAGAACTGACTTTAACGCATCTGAATCTGCTTGATGAATTATCTGTATAAGTTTGGCCCACTCAATGTTGATTGGCTCTCGGCATTGAAAGGTGAGAGTGAGCGACTCCAAAGATGGTGAAGATATCCAGATACTATTAAAAAAACAAAAAACAGAATTAGCATCAATGTTGTTGTGTCTATAAACCAACAAGTCATTATTTTGAATAACTTTTGTTATTTTTTTAAAATGATGATTAATTAATGGTCTTTTGGGCATCAGTCATCATCTCCATCATTAGCTGATAGTGTGGTACTTTATTGTTTGATCTTTTTTGAGTTAACAATTTATCTGCATTATTACTACCATAATTATAATCTGAAGGTATTAGATTGTGCAGAACAAACTATGACAGGAAAAGGCTTATACATACACATGTACTGCTAGATTATGATATTATGGTTATTGAACAAGGTGATGATATAACTGGTTATCCAAAATATAATCGTCACATAACTTTATCTGGTTATCATGAGAAACAGATATTTGATGAACAGAAAAAACAGTTCACTTTTTCTTCACCTGATTTCTTCATGGATTGTCAACTCAAGATAACAATCCTCAAATGTGAAGACGACATCAATGCTGCAAATCAAAGAACAGAAAAAAGATTCATGAAATGAATATAAAACAAAAGCACACTGAAGGACAATAACTCATGTGTACATAAAATACTTTAAATGTATGAAATGTATTTTGAGACATTACCACTGTGATCTCAGGATCTGTTCACTTGTGAGAGCGTTTATCAGTTCAAGATCAGAGTCTGATGAAACTAGTACATTCAACCTGTAAAATCAAATCCAGAAGATGAGTGTACAGACTAAATAATCAAGTTAACTTGCAATAACAAATAATATAAACAAAATGACATTTTTAAATGTATAAAATATGTATCACTGGTATGTAAACATTCATACCAGTGATGTATGAATAATATAAAAAACTAGAATGAATTAGATATTAATTATATCCATGTATCTGTTTTGGAAAAAACACTTACTTGTTCACTTTCTTAAACTTGTGATAAACAGGCAGAATCATACGAAAATTTTCAGATGATAATCTGCACCCAGTAAGATCCAGTTCTTCTATGCACTGACAGCACTGAGAGCAGTACAGCAGGACCCAGACGTCTGTTCTGCTTATGACTGCATTATATGCATCAATTATTTTCCAGGTTTTCATAGCTTTTTTCACAAAGTCCTCTTCATGAAGTTCATAGAGACAGTGAAGGTAAAAACGTACTTTATCTGAATATGTATTCTGACCCATTTTCAAAATCCATTTTTTCAAATGAGTCTGTGTTTTTGATTGAACAACGAGACCATGTTTCTCAAGTGTGCGTCTCACATCCTTATTCAGCAGACCGAATGCAAACTGCACCACAGCTGAAAAACGTGAACGACGACTATAATAATCTCTCGACTTTTCATCAATGGAAAATAACTGTGTAAATTTTCTCTGGGACTCTTCTTCATCCAGAAGGACATAGTACAGAGCAGTGAAGAACTCCTGAAAGCTGAGATGCATGAAACTGAACATCGTCTCCTGGTCGATTCTTCTCTTAAACAGGAACTTGCACAGGAACGGATTGCCAGCAGGGTCTGAAACTGTTTCATAAACACTTTTCTCATCCAACAGGACTTGCTGTTCCAGCATCCCTCTCTCTGCCAGCTGACCCAGACTCCTCAGCAGGGTCGGGATGGACTGACTCAAACCCTGGCAGTGATGCTTCAAGAGCGTGCACACAAAGTCAACGTAGATGGAGGTGGTGGTTTCCAGTCCACTTGTTACATCTGCAGTGTTTTTGAGTCGTTCCTTGATAGCTGTGCAGATGATCCAGCAGACGACAGGGATGGAACAGGCGGTGATGAGAGTTTCATTCGTCTTCACAAGTGTGTAAGCCTTCCTGAAAAGTTTTTTATTTTTAAAGAACTTCTGGAAGTACTCCTCTACCCCCTTTTCTGAAAATCCCATTATCTCAGAGAAACGCTGAGGTCCTTTGAGCAGTTTACTCAGTGTATCTGTGGCTGTAGATCTGGAGGTGACCAGAAGGAAGGACTCTGGCAGGATTCGACCCCTCAGCAGGTCACAAAGAATGACCTCAGCTGGGGCTTTCTGAAGCAGATCAGTGTGTGGTGACATGTCATTAATGTCCTGAGTGAGTCTCAGCTCATCAAATCCATCAATGATGAAGAGCATCTTCTCTGGTGAATGCTGTAGTACCTGTGAGATCTCATCTGATGTTAAACTACAACTGCAGCTCAAGATCTCCGCAAAACACTTTATGCCATGAATGCGGTTTATTTCTTTACACTTTAAGTGGAACACAACATCAAACTGCTCTTTGTAGAGGTCACCAGATGCCCAGTCCATCATGATCTTCTGCACAGTGAAAGATTTCCCATTCCCAGAATTCCCCTGCAGTATAACAGCACTGGGACGGATCCCGTGTCCATCTGGGTCGAACAGAGAGTTCAGATGGACAGAGTCATCACTGCTCCGGGCGCTGAGGACCTGCTGGAAGCTTTCTCCACTGGATCTGATCTCTTCTTCTCTCTCTTTTTGACCTCTATGTCTCTGAAGGATCAGAGGTTGTGTGTAGCGCTCAGACAGCAGCACTTGTTCACCAGACCGTGAGTTATACTCGGTCACACACTGATACTCGCTGCAGATCTGCTTCTGATATTTTAAAATCACAGAAGTTGTTGCTGCACACATAAAATAAGCAATGTTAAACAGGGTTAGTGCATTTAAAACTAATTCTGATTCTAATAGTATAAGACATTTTAGAGCAGACTGTAAGTAGCTGCTAAATTAAAAGGCAAAAGGTAAAACATTCAAGACATATCAGATTTATCTCTTACATGTGGTTTGTGTTGTTTCAGAGGGTGGGCGAAACAAAGTAGAACCTGCAGAAAATTTGAAAAAACTTTCTTTAAAGAGAACCTTGAGTATTAAGACTTATGTGGCTTAATATAACATAATGATGTCTCTTACTGAAATATGTAGTAAAAAAGACATTAAAGATTTACATTATTTAGTAAATTCATGACATATTTTGGACAATGGGGGCGCTATTTTGTTTAGGCGCACAGTGCTTTCTATGTCGATGACGTCAAATGGTTGCACTCAGTGAACTACTGACCTATTGCTATTTTTACTGCAACACAACTTGATACATAGCGCTGATGACTTTGAGGCTTTTTATCGTGTGTTTTGGTGAAACGTAATCTAGTAACGCATACAAGTCTTAATACCCGCGGAGATCCTTTTAAAGGTGCCCTCGAATGAAAAATTGAATTTATCTTGACATAGTTGAATAACAAGAGTTCAGTACATGGAAATGACATACAGTGAGTCTCAAACACCATTGTTTCCTCCTTCTCATGTAAATTCTCATTTGTTTAAAGGACCTCCGAAGAACAGGCGAATCTCGACATAACACCGACTGTAACAGTCGGGATCATGAATATGTACGCCCCCAATATTTGCATATGCCAGCCCATGTTCCCAACATTATGAAAGGCATTACACAAGGGCAGGACGTCTGGAGCAGCACAGCTGAATCATCAGACTAGGTAAGCAAGCAAGAACAATAGCGAAAAATGGCAGATGGAGCAATAATAACTGACATGATCCATGATAACATGATATTTTTAGTGATATTTGTAAATTGTCTTTCTAAATGTTTCGTTAGCATGTTGCTAATGTACTGTTAAATGTGGTTAAAGTTACCATCGTTTCTTACTGTATTCATCGAGACAAGAGCCGTCGCTATTTTCATTTTTAAAACACTGCAGTCTGTATAATTCATAAACACAACTTCATTCTTTATAAATCTCTCCAACAGTGTAGCATTAGCCGTTAGCCACGGAGCACAGCCTCAAATTCATTCAATCAATGTCAACATATAGCAGTATACAATACTCACATAATCCGACGCATGCATGCAGTATGCATGACGAACACTTTGTAAAGATCCATTTTGAGGGTTATATTAGCAGTGTAAACTTTTTTTAGGCACTGTTTAAGGCAAGCGCGAGCTCCGTGGGCGGGGAGCGTCAGCATTTAAAGGGGCCGCACAGCATAAATCGGCTCATATTTAATGATGCCCCAAAATTGGCAGTTAAAAAAATTAATTAAAAAAAATCTATGGGATATTTTGAGCTGAAACTTCACAGACACATTCAGGGGACACCTTAGACTTATATTACATCTTGTAAAAAAAACATTCGATGGCACCTTTAAAACATGAGCCTTTTCAATTTGAGCCAGAGCACAAAATTAGTGAGGTAACGTCACATTTACCTCAGAAAAAATATTCAGTGACCATAAACTCATTAGTCAGCTAGAAAAGTGAACTCTAGAAAGCAACATTCTGATAAATATTTGCACTGTTACATATAGGCCGGTGACGCGAGTGTTAACGAGCCTCAGCTGCGAGGCGCACCACCCTCGAATCTCTCACAGAGGAGCTCCGGAAGCATAAAAGGAGGAGCGATGACAGTGAAGCACGAGAGAGGACCAGGCCTGGACTTTATGTTTCGTTATGTTTACTTTCGTTTTGTATTTGTGTATTTTGGTATTAAAGTTTGTTTGAACGTTCGCCGGGTCCTACCTCCTTCTTCCCATATTTACGAACTGTGTTACATTGGAGCCGAAACCTGGGAGGAAGGAGAGATATGCTGTCGGAGAGCCCTCGGTGCCTGAGGAGTGCGGGCAGCACGGGAGTGTGAAGACCGCGAATGGCTGCCCGAGGTGGTGGTGCTGGATAGATTATCAACAGGTGGGACGGAGAGCTCGCTGCCATGCTCCTGGGACGAGGTGGGGTGGCTGTTGTCCAAGAGGGAGTGGAAGGAGTCACCGCCTTTCGCCGGACCCTGCTGCCGTCCGCCATTAAGGCGAGGAGCAGGGAACGGCGGACTCGCTGCTGGCTGCCCTCAGTCGGAGGAGCCATCGCCGGCTGTCAAGGGGGAGGATCGAGTCATCCATCGTGTGTTCAGTACCATCGCATGGCACCGCAAGGAAGAGCATGGCTGAGGACCGAGCGCAGTGTGTCCGGGAATGATAACAAGCTTCAGCTGTGAGGCGCACCGGCCTCGAATCTCTCACGGGGGAGCTCCAGAAGCATAAAAGGAGGAGCGACGACAGTGAAGGACGAGAGAGGACCAGGCCTGGACTTTAAAGTTTGTTTGAACGTTCGCCGGATCCCGCCTCGTTCTTCCCGTACATACAAACTGTGTTACAGAGTGTAATTTAAGTGTTTGTATATAAATAAGTTAATCTAACCTTCAATATTATTGTAGTACCAGCTGACTCCCATGTGTAGTTTACAGCATTAGTTGAGAGATTTTATTCCTCTAGAAAATTTGCCATGTACTGTAACTGAAATACTACATCCAAAATAATTGATATCGAATTGAAATCGTATTCGAATCGAATCGTGAAAATTGTGTCAATACCCAGTGAAGACTTACATCACTCCTTTTGTTGCCCTTCTACTGAAAATTACAACCAAAAGTGGAAGCTTCGGAGCATTATGAGCCTTTTGTGTCGAATCAATTGTTCGGAGCGATTGATTTCACATTCATGACTATGATTTCAGCAGTTTGGCGGTTTGACAGGCGATCCGAATCATGATTCAACACAAAAGATTCATAACGCTTCAAAGCTTCCTGAAGCAGTGTTTTGAAATCGGCCAACCTCATATAAGTTTTTTTTTTTTTTTTTTTTGGTGCACCAAAAATATTCTTGTCACTTTATAATATTAATATTGAACCACTGTACTCACATGAACCGACTTAAATATGTTTTTAGTGCATTAATGGATCTTGAGAGAGAAAATGTCATTGCTGGCTAAGGAGGCCTCACTGAGCCATTGGATTTAATCAAAAATATCTTTATCTGTGCAACATGAGGGTGAGTAATTATTTACATTATTTTCATTTTTGGGTGAACTAACCCTTTAACTTAAATTTTTTGAGGTAACTGGTTGCCTTAATTTTTTGAGTTTTGCCAACTTATTCAGGTTTACAGACCTGGGGTGTCTTAAATGTCAATAAATTATAAGATGTCAACAGCTAAATCTAAAACATATTCAGCATTAATATAATTTTATTAGTAAGTATCTAGTAGATCCTTTAACTAATAGAACAATGAATACATTTTAGCATTTGAACCTGTGATTACACATGAAAATACTCAATATATTATCAAAATTATCATAGTCAATATTATCAGCATCTATGAAATGTACAACACATTTTACTTACTAGGTGTATTATGTATGAATTGGACATTGCCTGTTATTGTATTGTTAGTGAGCACAGGTGCTGTAATCTGGCTTCCCCTCTGAGCTGCAGCGCTGACATTTGGCCCAGCATCAGATCTGACAAAGTCCTCGTTACTGCAGAACACTAAATGACAAGGTAAAAATTTATTTTAGGCACCCAATAACTATTATTAATGATTATTAATGTTGTTCATTTTAGCCTTAAAT
Organism: Culter alburnus; assembly: GCA_028476615.1. Classification (NCBI taxonomy): domain Eukaryota; kingdom Metazoa; phylum Chordata; class Actinopteri; order Cypriniformes; family Xenocyprididae; genus Culter; species Culter alburnus. Next base: position 25,028 of record JAOTNS010000881.1, read on the forward strand.
ATCATGAGTCAAATGAGCTCTTATTCAGCACAATAATACAAGCTTTGTGTAATGATTGACATCAGCTGAATTAAGGGCGATTGGGACATGAGGTCAAATGGAACAGTATAACTACAGAATTTATTTTCTCACCTAATGAGTGAAAATAACTTTATTGCTGAGCCCTATCCCTAGCTTTTTTTTTTTTTTTTTTTTTTGCAATAATAAACCATATTCATGTTTCTGTTAATGGTTTGTGCAGATTAAATGTGTTTTCAAACAGTTCAGGATTTTGATCAGTTTACATAATTTTGTTGTATGAATTTTGGACCTGAAGTTTTTTTTTATTATTATTATTTTCTTGATTTTTAAATGTTTTCAATGACTTTTAGACTTCAAGTCTTCTTTTACCTCAATTGCATGTGTTGTACTGTATGAATTGTAGATGGATTTATAAACTGAGAAATAAAGTTAAACAAAATAAACATGGACTCATAATAGACAGAAAAGGAAATATTTCATATGAAATTATATCTAATTATAAACTAACTTGTGCAATACAGTAAATATTCTTACACTGTCCTAAATCAGTGAAAGATGTGCTGTCCCAATCACCCAAAAGTTACCAAAACGTCTCAGGTTACGTATGTAACCATGGTTCTCCTGAGAACAGGGAACGAGACTCTGCGTTTGCAAGAACGCTATGGAGAACGTCACGTGACCCAGGTGTCTGAAAGCAACTATCCAAAAACTCCAATCCTATTGGCCGGCGACAGCCTATGATGTAATATGGCACGACCCGGACGCATAAAAGGAGTGCCTGGAGAAACAGAAGACATCCATCGTCTTGAGGGACTGTTCTGCAGGCAGGCAGCCTGAAGCATGGCAAGGAAATGCAGAGTCTCGTTCCCTGTTCTCAGGGAACCATGGTTACATACGTAACCTGAGACTTTCCCTTTCGAAAGGGAACTTCTACTCTGCGTTTGCAAGAACGCTATGGGGAACGATATACCCACGCCTCCATGCTTGAGGAGAGTGCATGCCAAAAATATGGCTGACAAACGTTGAGCAGTTTCGAAGGAAACACTTAGCAACTCACCCTCGGGTCACACCAGGCTGTCAGTGACAGCATTCCCTATGGCCAACAGCCAAAGCTGAGCCTACAGAAGGCCTTCCTCTATAGAGAGAGAAGGCCTAATAAGGCTGCTAGAGCATCTGAGACAAACTTTTCCACAGACAAAGTGGTCTCTTCTAGGGAATGAGGTCAGGGAACTGAAGGGAACCCCTGTCTGAACACAGAATCTCAAAAATGCATCCTTCACAACTCAAACCCACGCGTAGAGATGGGCATCCTGGAGAGCAGAACTCAGCTGAGTGCTATGAACTTTCATATTGAGGGGAGTACAATCCGCTCATCCTAGGATCTACTCAGCGCTTGATAATTTGCACTGAGGAGGCTGTGCGCTAGAGAACCCTGATAGAGGGGAGCACAAACCAGCCTGGGGCTGATCCTCAATGGGAGGCCTCATAGAAGCCTTCACCTAATGATCAGCTTAGGGAGCTAAGCACTATTACACAGACAACCCTAGCAGGGAAGTACAAAGCTCGACCTAACAGGTAGACCATACTGTGGGCACATAACCATGGAGGCCGGAAAGGCCTACATCATGATAGTAATTCTATGTGGAGTAAGACTCACATAGGCCAGAGTACTTTGTCACAACAGTAAGACATTCAATGGTGATGATGGCCACCTTGAACACTTATCTCGCTGGAAGCAAGAAACATGACCTCAGTATACAGCAAATGAGACTGTGCATAACAGTCCACCTAACACAATCCAACAAGCAATGTACTTGGTAAAAGGAACCCTTTTACTCTTTAAAGCAAGAGGAGTACAACATACGCCATCACGCACTAAGGAAAGGCCCCAAAGAAGGGCCTATGACCTCAGCAGACACGTGGCATCAGCTCGTGGGATCTACTCAGTGCTTGATAATTTGCACTGAGGAGGCTGTGCACTAGAAACCCCGATACAGGGGAGCACAAACCAGCCTAGGGCTGAACCTAAGGAGGAGGCCTCATGGAGGCCTACAACACCTGATCAGCTTAGGGAGCTAAGCACTATTACACAAACAACCCTAGCAGGGAAGTACAAAGCTTGACCTAACAGGTAGACCATACTGTGGGCATATAACCATGGAGGCCAGAAAGGGCCTACTCATGCTAGTAGTAGTATGTTTAAAGACTCACATAAGCTAGAATACTTTGTCATGCAAAAGCCACCTTCAACACCAATCTTGCTGGAAGCAAGAAACATGACTTCAGTATACAGCAAAATGAGAACCCTTTTTACTCTTTAAAGCCAGAGGAGTACAACATATGCCATCATGCACTAAGGAAGGCCCCAAAGATGGGCCTGTGACCTCAGCAGACACGTGGCGTCAGCTCGTGGCAGTGTTTCCAGCACCAGGAAAGACAACTAACCGTACCATAGGGAGGTTAAATTATCACCTGGGGCCCTGGCCAACCAGAAAGTACTCCATAAAATACTTGTTACTCTCACCGTGAGAGGAGTACACTATTACATACACCAGCATGTTCGAAAGGTGGACCAGAGGGCCTAATACCTGTAAAACATACGGCGTTAGTCTGGTGGCCACGCAAGGATTAGCATCCTGAAGAGCAGAACCTCAGCTGAGTGCTATAAATCCTCATATTGAGAGCAGTATAATCCGCTCATCCTAGGATCTACTCAGCGCTTGATTATTTGCACTGAGGAGGCTGTGCACTAGAAACCCTGATACAGGGGAGCACAAACCAGCCTAGGGCTGAACCTCAGGAGGAGGCATTATGGAGGCCTACCACCCATGATCAGCTTAGGGAGCTAAGCACTATTACACAAACAACCCTAACAGGGAAGAACAAAGCTCAACCTAACAGGTAGACCATACTGTGGGCACATAATCACGGAAGGACATTCAATGTATTCTTGAACACCTGTCTTGAGCAGGACATATGACTCAAAGACAGTAGTTAAACTGTAAAGTGCCCACATGACAATCCACCCAGACTCAAGGAGGCTGATGTAGTTATATCCAAACCTCATTAAGGTTTACCATCAGAACTCACCCTGAGAGATCAACCACTCTGAACAGTACTCAAAAAAGCCCCTTTTTACTCTCAAGCGGGAGGAGTACATAGCTGAACTCTGACATGCTATGCAGGAGGCCCATAGGGCCTACCTTAGTAAACATGCCGCATCAGCAGGTGGCGACCAAATCAGTACCAACCATCAGGCCATGCATTCAAGGATTTAGTTTCTAAAAACAAATGCATATTACGCCACATACTCCAGGAGAGGCGTGCTTAAGGCTTACTCAACAGAGGTGGGGCGTGGCTGATGGTGGTATTGGATTCACAAGCATCCTACCAGTATGTCAGCTAAAAAGGAGGCCGATAGGGCCAACAATCTCAGCAACAAGTGGCATTCAGCCTGTTTGTCCATATAAACACACACTGTGCCAACATGTAAACTAAAAAGGAGGCCTTATTAAGGCCTACCGTAGTAAACAAGTGGCATCAGCCAGTCCAAGACCACATCAACCATCAGGCCATGCATTCAGTGGAAAAACCTTGCACTACTTAGAGAGTGAACTCATATTACGCCGCCATACTCTACGAGAGGTCTGCTTAAGGCCTACTTAACAGAGGTGGGGCGTGGCCAATGGTGGTATGGGTTTTCGGATTCGCAGGCATCTTGCCAACAAGTCAGCTAAAAAAGGAGGCCCCGCAGGGCCTACAAACTCAGCAACAAGTGGCGTTCAGCCTGTTTGCAGAATAAAACACAAACTGTGCCAGCATGTGAACTAGAAAGGAGGCCTACCATCCCAATGACACGTGGCTTCCGCTCGTGAAATAATGTAAATATGTAAATATGTGAGCAAACTATGATCAGCTAACGGCACTTGTTAGAAATACAATTGCTAACTAGAAGGAGGCTAATTAACCATAAGAGCCTACACTCAAAGTTATATGCAATATAGCTGTTAACAAGATCACAAAAAGGGAGCTAATAGAAACCATCTTTTCTTAAAAAGTGGTTCTATACTACCCTGAGTATGCAATCCAACAGGTGATGCCCTCAGTAACACCAAAAACCTACAAATGGGGAATATTAGGTCACCAATGTCTCCAATAGCGGCTACATGAAAAAGCATGAACTAGCATGAACTTATCTACGCAAAGATAAGGGCCTACCACCTGAGATAACAGCATCAGGGAGTCTAAAAACAGTCTACAACCTAGCTGTTAAACGCACCATTGCACCTACATAGCAAGGGGATAATGGGCATATGGCCTAACAACTCCCTCGGGAGGAGGCCAGAACTAATAACTATACAACCTGACAAGGGATAGTATACATAGGGTTATATGTAAATAACACACCTAACCTAGCTCTAGCCTGGCCGCTAAGCTACGGGCCTTTTTACACGGCCACAAGCCTAGTGAAGCCTGGGTTTCACTTCCACATCTCATGGATAAGAGAAAGAAAGTGAAGCTCACAAGCAAACAATGTCAGGCGGCCGATTAAGGCCGACCTAAACATGCATAATAACTGAAGTGACGAGTGCTAACTCAAACTACTCTAGAAAACAGCAGATGAGAAGCTACTCTAAACAATAGGTGGCTAAGAGGCGGCCATTTTGTGGCCTGCACAATATATACTAGCCAACTTATCAACTTTAGTTTGCCCAAAAAAACCCTAATTTTTCTGACTACATGCTCAGAAAACTATACAGGAAAATAAGGTCTTATTTTAAACACATAAAATATAGACTCTCCTGTGGCTCAAAGACCGAAGACTCCTAATGCTCCTTTTTACATGAAAGGATGGAATCTAAGGCTCTTTTAAGCCTAAAAGATCCTCTTATTATCAAACAGAAATAGTGGGCCAACAGAAATTACTATGGGCCCAGCCATCAGTCTGACCATAAGAAGCATCTGAGCATGATGTATATTTATAACATATATACACATGCATATATATATATATATATATATATATATATATATACACACACAGGAGGTGGAAGAAGAAGAGAAGAGGGTAGATGTAAATCTAGCTGGGGAATCGATACAAATGCGACAGTGTTTACAATCGATCACCCATCTCACTCTCACTTCTTCCCCCTCCGGTCTGTCTGGGTTCAGATACAAATCTGAACGACTAGGGGTTTTTCCATGCCCTCCCGATCTCAAACGCAGAGATCAGAAGGGAATGGAAAATCATGGAAGCCGCTGCATTAATGGACAGAAAGGAACCTCTCATTGAGCCGTCCGCGCGCGGCCCCTTTCTTAATCAGCTGCAGCCCGCCGAGAGGCGCGTCCCAAACACACAGCCGCGCACAAACACACAACAGTCAGAGTCATGCCATATTACGTCATAGGCTGTCGCCGGCCAATAGGATTGGAGTTTTTTGATAGTTGCTTTCAGACACCTGGGTCACGTGACGTACCCCATAGCGTTCTTGCAAACGCAGAGTAGAAGTTCCCTTTCGAAAGGAACTTTTTTTTTGGCTCAGTTTACAGAAAAGTGTGTCACGGATCATTATAATATAACATTGTATCCTCCTAAAATGGATAGTTAATATCTTCAGTATTACAGAAATATTTCATGTGCTGCTGATGTTTTTAATTTATGGCAAAAGGCGGAAATCCAAAAACTTCACCCTAATTTTTTAAAAGCACTTTATAGACTAAAAATAAAGCTATATATTAATTCAAGTTCTTTCACCTTGACTGATGAAATCATGTTACACCCCAAAACATGAGACAAAAAATAATTTGAAAATACCCAGATGAAACAGCCTACTGATAATTTTGCCCATCTCAGTCAGTTCATTCTCTGCAAGAATAGAAACACAAACAATAATAAACAATAATATAAAAGTGAATGTGAATTTTAATAACTTTAAGGTTTATTTTATATTACACTTAAAAGGAAATAAATAAATCATTGTGCTAACAGCTTGCGTTAGGAGTCTTAGCAGAACAAGTTATTTAGCATGAGTTTTGCACTGATATTCGCAAATATAAAGACGGGAAGTTACATCCGACACTGGTATGCACGTTTCTAACTTTAATAACATTTGAAGAGAATAATTTACAGTCATAAAATCAACTGTGTTCATAGGTGTCAGCTATCATGCACACCTTTCATATTTTTGATAAATAAACTGTCAAATCATACATAGAAATTACTATTTTTCAACTCTATATGGGCTCAAAAGGAAATAGAACAGGTAAGCTAACACATGTATAATCACATCAGTAGTATGTAGGTTACAAAAATATTATGTATGTCCACACAGACACATTTATATAGGCCTATCAGCTGTTACATCGCAAAGTACAAAGGAAGAGCACGAGGAGCTGAACTCATTGACGATAGCTGAAGGTGTTTGCTATCTGTCATTCAGTTACAGACGACTGCACAAATCGTGCATGAAAACATATAAACTGTTACCTAGAAGTAAACAACTGTAGTTTAGGCATAAATCAGCCGCGACGCTGAGAATATTGTTACCTTTATAATCCGCAATATGTCCGCAACATCCGCTACAAAAGCGCATGCCTCTAATATTCATGTATGCTCCGCTTTCAGAAACCGAAAATCTCGTAACCACGGCGCTCAAGTTCACCTCGTGCATCATCATCATCACCATCATCATTAAAAGTCGTCAATCATCAGAATACAAGTAAGTAATTAGCAAAACCATATATATTAGCAAAAAAGTATCCGTTCTTGATAACTCAAATTATACAATTAATCAAACTTTATTTTCTAAGTGAGCATGCAAATGTCGGCCAACAATTGTCAGGCAATATCAGTTTAAAATCATTTCTCATTAAATGTTTTATAGATCAAATTTAGTGAAGGTCAGCGCAACGATTACTTTTTATTGATGCATCATATGTTTTTTGGTAACGTTATGATGAGATCACACGTCACGCCGGAAATAACGGTCTGGTTGTTTTGTGACAGGAGCTGCAGGTTCGGGGATAATATTTAGCATCAAGAACAGGTTTCTTTTCTTTTGCAAAATATTATCTCCATGTCAACTACACAGCCTGCTTTTGCTTATGCCACCTGGGCATTTATACATGCTTATTTAACCTCTACAGCACAGCGTTGCCCTCAGGCAACGGAAAGTTTCTTAAGCCCTATGTTTAGTAAATTTTTCTTAAAATGATTACAACCAATTAGAAAGGTCGAGAAAGTACCAAATAACAGTCCAGTAGGTGTTGGAGTCAATATCAAGCACCATTAAGAGGTGGACGTCCTGTTCTGACACATGGTCACAGGAGCACATGGTGTGAGAAGGCAATTATTTGCTTTAGTAATCTTATTTAAAACGACATGAACTGTACATAAAAAAATGTGTGCATGTATGAAGTGTTAGAGACGCCTTTTGTCAGGTTTTATGAAGTTTTTTTTATTTGCATTTCAGAAATTCAGTTTTTCTTTTTGTTGCCTCAGGTTGAATAATGTATACAGTGTAATAATAGGCTACTTAATGTTCCATTTGAACTAAGATTGCAATTTTAACACATAATAAACGTGCGTGAGTTTCAGATGAATTTACAGGTTTAAATATAAATACTAGGTTACATATGACTCAGTAAAGCCCTGACATTCGGTTCTATTTATTTAATAAATATATAGCGATCGTATTATTCAACGCACTATTATTATGTTTGAGATATTGATGAATCCGAAATGGTCGATATTCATATTCATGCATTTTTATTAATATTTATGTTAATCGTTTATGGCTTATGATTTATCAGTTTCACTTTTGATTTCATATATTTATGTACTCTCTTGATGTATATTAATTTCATCATATTTTCAAGTATTTACTGTTATTGTACCCTTAGGTTATCTTATTTTATATTAAGAGTATGTATGGCTGTTATGTTCAGTTGTTCTTCAAGTGTTCCGGTGTGACAGGTCACGCTGACACGTTTGTGGTTAGATATTGGACGCCTGCCAAGTACTGCAGAAGTGATGTTTTTCAGAATTTGTTGCTCATTTGAATCAAAATACGTCTGTTATTATTTTTGCTGATATTTAATAGTGTGATTCGCAAAATTCCCTAAGGGTTAAAACAACTATTTTTGACACTGGACCAGTCGATGACGTAATGGGTGAAATCATTTAACCTTTTCCTAGAACAAAAAACATCAGTTTGAGTGGGTTGGGAATTTCCCTATATGCTTATGGTATAATATGGACTGAGTCGTTGATAATTTAGCTTTTCCCCTCCTTTGCTCTCCTGGGCTTCTACTTCTTCTCTCTTATTGTCACAGACACGTCAGGCTCCACCATGCACCAATCACAATGCTCCCAATCACTGGAATACTAATCACCGTCACCTGCACATCATTATCCCCTTCATCACCACCAGTATATAGAGCACTCACACCCTGCACTCTCTGTCCGGTCTCGTTGAGCTACACTTACTCGTATGCTTACCTCAAGGACTCCCTCGCTCGCTACTTACCTGTCTCCTGTGCTACCTGATCTCCCAGTGTGTTCCTCGTCTGTGTGTGAGTGCTCCTCCGTCTCCTGCGTTCTCCAGCTCCATCCAGTTACTAGTCTCCACCATCTGCAATCACAAAAGGACCGTAAATATCACCAGACTTTACCATTGCTCACCTGCTTTACTCTGCTTTCCATATCTGCTCACTGGTTATCAATAAAGACTACTTACCATTTGTACATCTGTGTCCGACCCCTCTGTGTCATAACAGAAGACCGGACCTAAACCGCTAAACCAGTATGAGCCAACAGGATCCCTTCCAAGCACTTGTGGATGCGCTCCGCCGCACTGACCATCAACCCACCAACGCTATCCACATCACCTCTCCTTCACGGCACCTGCAGTCACCACCGTCAACACAGCCCCATCTCCTTCTCCACCTGTGTACACCAGTCCCATGGCCAAACCAGCACCCTATTCAGGATCGGCGGAGGACTGCAGCGGTTTCCTGCTGCAGTGCGAACTGGTCCTGGAGATGCAGCCGCACTATACCCGAACGACACAGCCAAAATTGCGTTCCTCATCTCTCAACTCAGCGGCAAAGCATTAAAATGGCTGATTCTATCTGGTCACAACATGGCGCGGTAACTCAGTCATATTCAGCCTTCATTTCCCACTTCCGGGAGGTTTTCGGAAAGCCCATCTCAGACTCGACTGCTGGTGAGAAACTTTACAATTCAAGGTCAAGGTTAAAACAAGGTTTCATGTCAATTTATGATTATGCTTTGCAATTCAGAACGCTGGCTGCCGTAAGTGGATGGAATGAACAAGCTTTGATCACGACTTACGGCCAAGGATTGGAGCCTCGGGTGCGGCTGCATCTCGCTGCATATGAGGATTCCATAGGCCTAGAAAAATTCATCCAGCTCTCCATCCGCTGCGCCACTCGTATGCAAGCGTGTCTTCAAGAACACCAGGGCCATTCATTCTCCGACTCACTCCTCTGCCGGTCCGAACCAGTCAGCTCTCCAGAACCAGCCAACGAACCCATGGATATCGAAAACTCTCATCTCATCCCCACAGAACGAAGACGTCGGCTGACCCTGAACCTCTGTTTGTACTGCAGTATGCCGGGGCATGTCATCTCTGCATGCCCCACACGATCTCCTCGGCCAATTGTGAGTGCCATTCTTCCCTCTACTCATAAAATGAAACCACTCACCACTGTTGTCAATCTTACTGCTGCTGATACAGTGGTGGCGCTCCTCGACTCAGGGTCAACTTCATCTCCGGCGCCCTCTGCCGGCACCTCAACCTCAAGACCTCTCCGTCTCCGATTGTCTACCAGATCAGTTCCATAACGGGAAAACCTCTCAGCCGTAAACATGTTCGCCGTGTGGTGGGACCCCTTCAACTGCAAGTCGGACTTCTTCACGTGGAGACCATTCATCTGCTGGTTCTGGAGGAATCCACCACTGACGTGGTTCTAGGGCGTCCCTGGTTGGAGCAGCACAACCCGACCATCTCCTGGAAGACCGGAGAAATCCTGAAGTGGGGCGAGGCCTGTTTCTCTTACTGCATCTCTACGCTTCCCGTTCCACGAGCTCCTTCCAACGAACTTCCAATCTGTACAACCTCCATCGAAAGTCCAGTCGAGAAATGCTCCATCGACATCCCTGAGTGCTACGCCCCCTTCAGCGATGTCTTCTGCCCCCAGAGAGCCTCTAAGCTGCCTCCACACCGGCCATGGGACTGTGCCATCAATCTGCTTCCGGGTGAACCAGTGCCTAAGGGTAAGATATACCCTCTTTCCATCTCGGAGGAGAAGGCCATGGAGGAGTACATCAAGGAGGCCCTCGACCAAGGTTATATTCGTCCATCTACGTCCCCTGCTGCATCCAGCTTCTTTTTCGTGGCCAAAAAGGGCGGAGGCTTGAGGCCCTGCATCGACTACCGAGCCCTCAATAAAATTACAGTCAAGTTCCGTTACCCCCTTCCTCTCGTCCCGGCGGCCCTAGAACATCTCCGTGGTCCCACTGTGTTCACGAAGCTGGACCTCCGCAGCGCGTACAACCTCATCTGGATACGCAAGGGGGACGAGTGGAAGACCGCCTTCATCACGCCCACCGGCCACTACGAGTACCTCGTCATGCCGTATGGCCTGGCCAACGCCCCCTCTGTATTCCAGGACTTCATTCATGAGGTGCTCTGGGAGTTCCTCAACCGATTCGTTCTGGTGTACATCGACGACATCCCCATATACTCCCGGATCCTGGCCGAACATCGCCAACATGTTGCGGAGGTCCTCACCCGTCTTCGACAGTTCCATCTCTTCCTGAAAGCCGAAAAATGCTCATTCCATCAGCCATCTGTACACTTCCTTGGTTACATCATCGATCACAGTGGCATCCGGATGGACGAGAGGAAGGTGGAATCCATCACCAACTGGCCAGAACCAACCACCATTAAAGAACTCCAAAGATTCCTGGGATTTGCCAACTTTTATCGCCGCTTCATCAAGAATTACAGCTCCATCACTCATCCTCTCACCAATCTTCTACGCCATCAGCCCAAGTCTCTGTCCTGGTCACTAGCTGCCACAGACGCCTTCAACCGCTTAAAGGAAGCCTTCACCACCGCTCCCCTCCTCGTCCATCCCGATCCAAAACTGCCCTTTATCGTGGAGGTGGACGCCTCCACCACCGGAGTGGTAGCGGTGCTGTCCCAGCAGCAGGGGACCCCCAGCAAACTCCATCCATGTGCCGCCTTCTCCCGCAAGCTCAACCCGGCGGAAGTCAACTACAACATCGGTGACAGAGAACTTCTCGCTGTGAAGCTAGCCCTGGAAGAGTGGAGGCATTGGTTGGAGGGAGCAAACCACCCTTTCCTGGTACTAACTGACCATAAGAACCTTGAATATCTCCGTGCTGCCAAGAGACTTACCCCTAGACAAGCCCGTTGGGCCATGTTTTTCTCTCGCTTTCACTTCACAATCTCCTACCGCCCTGGATCTAAAAATGTGAAAGCTGACGCCCTTTCCCGTCTCCATGCTCCTGACGAAAGAACTGAAGAACCTGAACCGATCATTCCAAGTTCCCTCATCGTAAGTCCCATCACGTGGTCGGAAAAGACCATACCCTCCTCGAATGCCTCCACGAATCCTCCGCCGGGTTGCCCACCAGGCTTGCTCTTCATCACCCGGTCACGACGCACTCAAATCATTCACTCAGCCCACACGTCACTTGGCACTGGTCACCCGGGGGTCAATGGAACCCTCTCGTTGCTTAAACAACGCTTCTGGTAGCCCAACATGGCGGCAGATGTCAGAAGGTACGTGCAGGGCTGCAGGGAGTGCGCCACCTCCAAAAGTTCACGTCACCTACCAGCCGGCAAGCTCCTTCCTCTGCCCGTTCCAACCCGACCCTGGTCACACCTAGGAGTGGACTTCATCACTGACCTTCCAGCCTCCGATGGATTTACCTGCATTCTGGTTATCATCGACCGCTTCTCCAAGTCATGTCGTCTTATCCCTCTGAAAGGACTAACCACTGCTATGGAAACGGCTGAACTGTTATTCAACCATGTGTTCCGGTACTTTGGAGAACCACAGTTTATTTCCCGTGTCTGGAAAGCCTTCCACTCACTCCTAGGTGTGGCCGTCAGCTTAACATCTGGATACCTCCCACAGTTGAACGGGAAGACGGAAAGGAAAATCCAGGAGATCGGCCGATTCCTCCGTACCTTCTGTCATGACCACCAGAACTCTTGGAACCAGTACTTGGGTTGGGCCGAGTACGCACAGAACTCCCTACGTCAACCAATTACAGGACTCACTCCATTCCAGTGCGTACTCGGGTACCAACCCCCACTGTTCCCCTGGGATGGGGAACCCTCCAACGTGCCAGTAGTGGATTACTGGTTCCGGGAGAGCGAGAGGGTATGGGACTCAGCACACCATCAACTGCAAAGAGCCCTGCGCAGACGCAGAATGACAGCCGACCTTCGCCGTTCCGACACTCCAGTCTACCAGCCCGGACAGAAGGTCTGGCTGTCTACAAGGGACATCAGGCTGCGTCTGCCCTGCAGAAAGCTGAGTCCCAGATTCATTGGCCCCTTCAAGATTATCAAGCAAATCAATCCAGTCACGTACCAGCTCCAGCTCCCACCAGGTTACCGCATTCACCCCACATTCCACGTGTCCTTACTCAAGCCTCACCATCCTTCTGTTTCCTCCTCCACAGATCCTGATGTGGCAGCAGCCGAGCCTCCCCCTCCACTCATCCTGGAGGACGGAACAGCCTACGAAGTACACGAGATCTTGGACTCCCGACGCCGTGGTGGTCAGCTCGAATATCTTGTAGACTGGGAAGGTTATGGCCCTGAGGAACGCTCCTGGGTTCCAAGAAATTACATCCTCGATCCCAACCTACTCCAAGACTTCCACAGTAACCACCCTGACAGACCTGCCCTGCGTGGAAGAGGACGGCCACCACGACGTCGGGGTCCTCGGCCCTCAGGAGCGGGCCGTGGAGGGGGGGGTACTGTCACAGACACGTCAGGCTCCACCATGCACCAATCACAACGCTCCCAATCACCGGAATACTAATCACCGTCACCTGCACATCATTATCCCCTTCATCACCACCAGTATATAGAGCACTCACACCCTGCACTCTCTGTCTGGTCTCGTTGAGCTACACTTACTCGTATGCTTACCTCAAGGACTCCCTCGCTCGCTACTTACCTGTCTCTTGTGCTACCTGATCTCCCAGTGTGTTCCTCGTCTGTGAGTGAGTGCTCCTCCGTCTCCTGCGTTCTCCAGCTCCATCCAGTTCCTAGTCTCTGCCATCTGCAATCACAAAAGGACCATAAATATCACCAGATTTTACCATTGCTCACCTGCTTTACTCTGCTTTCCATATCTGCTCACTGGTTATCAATAAAGACTACTTACCATTTGTACATCTGTGTCCGACCCCTCTGTGTCATAACACTTATCTGCAAATGTTTTAATTCTTTTTGATCTTCATCTATTAGATACAATACTCTGGATTTTATAATACTACTCTAAAATTGTATTATTAACTATTAATTACTTCTTCCTGGTTGTTATGTTATCTTTTGGTTTTATTAAACATTTTCATCATCGATTAAAGTTTGCGTGTGAGGCTAAATTTAATTGTAATGAATAAATAATTTTTCTTCAACTTTATCTACTGCCTGGATCTCAATGGCTGCATTTACACTGCATGTCTTAATGCACAGATCCGATCTTTTGACCATATCCGATTTTTTGGCCAGTGTGTTTACATTGACTTAGACATGACTGGTATCCGATATCTGTGTTTACATTACTTCCTGCCCCAAAATGATTGTCATTGATAGTTTTACATGCACATAGTAGATCCTCAGCTTTTGAATGGCCGTGCTATTAAAATTAGGCCTATTTATATATTTCATCGAGTGGCCATGATTAGCCTACTTGTCAGAATGGATAAGTTAACAGCTGTCATGGATGTATTGCAGCGCAAATTCTGACTGAACGGATATAGACCGGAAAATAAAGGTAATTTGCGTTTGATATTTTATTTATCGGTTTTAGAATTCCATTCTTTTTAATGAATTCAAGCGAGCAAGGGAGAGAGAGCGCGCACACGAGAGAGAGAGAGTAGCTACAGTGAAGCTTTTGGCTTATAAGAAAAACAACACGGCGCTCTTTTTTAAATTATCCAGGCAAAGGTTGACATTCAGCTGCTGAATGTATGTGTGTGTGCGTGCAACTTCTTTCTAGAAAAATAGATAGGCCAAACATTAGACATATAAAGTTCCCACCTGCTTCATAATACAACATTTAAGCTACATTTTAATGAGCAAATGTGTCGCCCTCGACTTGTGGTGGCTTGGAATTGCAATGGGAATCAGATATGCATGTTTAGACGTAGGTCGCATGTCCACAGATTGGATATGTATTGGATTTAAAACCACATTTGAAAGTGGCTCAGGTCGGATGCGAAAAAATCGGATCTCATGTGGATTTTTGTGTTTACACGTGTGCATCTATGTCAATGTTAATGTCAATTTTATTTCTATAGCACAACTACACACAACACCAGTTGACCAGTGTGCTTAACATCAATACAAAAGACAATAAAAGGAAAAGAAAAATATATATCACCATATATATATATAAGAAAAACCATAAAACATATCCAAAACACACAATACAATACATTTCATCCTTATCCATATGCTAGTTCAAAAAGGTAAGTTTTTAACCTAGATTTAAAAACAGATATGGAAGGAGCAAACCTAATACTGAACGGTAACGCATTCCACAATCTGGGAGCAGCTACTGAAAAAGCGTGGTCACCTCTACTTTTTAGCTTTGTTTTCAGAATATGTAACATTCTCTGATTAGATGACCGGAGAGACACAACTGGACGATTTAAAGATTTTAAAGAATTTAAAGAATTTAAAGATTTAAATACTAAAAGAAGAATTTTATAATCAATACGGTATCGTACAGGCAACCAGTGCAAAGACCGTAGCATTGGAGTAATATGGTCCCGTTTTTTAGTACTTGTCAAAAGTCTTGCTGCCGCATTTTGTACAATCTGTAACCGGGATAAAGCTGTTTGGCTAATCCCGTAATACAGTGAATTGCAATAGTCCAGCCTTGATGTTAAAAATACATGAATTAGTCTTTCAAAATTTTTAAAAGATAAGACAGGTTTTACTTTAGCTAAAAGACAAAGCTGAAGAAAACAGGATTTGACTACTAAATTTATCTGCTTGTCAAATTTTAGACCATCATCAAAAACAAATCCCAAGTTCTTCACTGGAGGCTTTGCAGAAAGTGTTAAATTACCTAGGGTTATCTGACCTAGAGAATTAGATTAACCACAAACTATGATTTCAGTTTTATTTTCATTAAAATTGAGAACATTTAAAGATAACCAAGCTTTCACATCAGATAGGCAGGCCCTAAGTGATTCCAGGCCATCGTTATTGGGTTTTAGGGGTAAATATACTGTGTGTCGTCCGCATAGCAATGGAACGACAACCCATGTTTCCTAAAGATCGACCCTAATGGGAGCATATACAATGTAAAAAGAATGGGAGCTAAAATGGATCCCTGAGGAACACCACAAGATAGAACAGCAGCCTCTGATGAATATTCCCCAATATTAACACTGAACTTCCTATTTGTAAGATAAGACTTAAACCATTCAAGGGCAGCTCCTTTAAATACCAGTACAAAGCTCCAAGCGAGCAAGAAGAATGGAATGATCTACCGTATCAAAAGCCGCACTTAGATCTAACAGTACAAGTACGGTACAAACCCCAGAATCAGCAGCTATTAACACATCATTTAATACCTTCAGTAGTGCAGTCTCTGTTGAACAGGCACATGCACACATAGATAAGTGGGCTTGAGCACCTGCCCTTTTTCTTCCTTGAGAGAAAGTGCCCTTTTTTCTGTTTTTTTTTTTTTTTTTTCCCATAATAAATTAATATATATTCCTATTTGCGCACAGCTTCCCTGTCAAACAAATATATTTACTGAATAAAAAAATACTATATATCAGGTCCAGGTTGGCTTTGTCGAGTTCAGATGCCCTCCCTCCGCGACATCTGGCTAATGCCTTTTGAGAACTATGCCCGGGAAAAGACAACAGCTGTCTGGCGTTGAGAAGCAAAAAAGAAAAAAGCCCTGGCCTAGATGAATCCCGTGCATCTCTTTCAGGTTGCCTATGTATGTTTACAAATATATTAAAGGTGACCTATTATGCCATATTTAACAAGATGTAAAATAAGTCTCTGGTGTTCCCAAAGTGTGTATGTGAAGTTTTAGCTCAAAATACCCCACAGATATTTTTTTATAGCATGTTAAAATTGCTACTTTAAGTGGTTGAGCAACAACGAGCCGTTTCAGTGCGGTCCCTTTAAATGCAAATGAGCTGCTGCGATCGGGCTAAGAGGGTGGAGCTTCAAGAGCTGATTCTCCGGTGAAAGGATTCAGTCAGGACGCACTATAATGTCAGATACTGCGAATATATGCTGCATGGAGATAGAACAGGTATAGTTTAGTTCAATTACGGTTATAACTTATATTGTCTTCTTGTTTTTAATCTACTATATTAGTATTAGTTTTTACTTGTATATCCTTGAGTAGCATATTTTTAGCACAGTCTCTGTTTTGATATTGTCCCTTTGTATTGATATTCGTTCACTAAGCAGTTCTGTGTGAAATTGCACAGACATAAACGAATTTCGGCAGAACTGAGGGAGCATTTTCCTGGAAAACCAAGTTAATCCACCTCCTTTTCAGCATCTCAGATTTAGGTAGTAAATGGAGAGAGCTATGTGGATTAATCCATCCAGCTACAGAACACCTAAATCGCTTGGGAGACATTCTAGTCAGTGCAGCAATGGCGGACTCGCTGTAAACAACGTGCTCAGGGCGGTTCTATGTTCAAACTTAAGTGTCAGTCAACACTATGGGCGGGGCCTGTGGCTTTTGTGACGTCACACTGCCATGGATCTGGAAACAGCTTGTTCTGAGACAATGATTATGATTATGATTTATGGGGATTAAAAAAAAAAAAAAAAGGAGTGGGTGGATTTTTATCACTATAGGGTGGTTGTGTACACAAACTGCCAACACACATTTATGTCCAAACACCATGCAAAAGTGAATTTTACATAATAGGTCCCCTTTAAATATTTGGCTATTTAAGGGGGAGGTTGTTTGTATGTTTAATGACACGTTAATAATTTGACCACCACCAATGCCTGATTTGATACTAACACAATTTATGTCATATTAAAAGTTCAATTATTTTAATGTGCTATGCATTGTTTTGAACCATGGTAAAGATTTCTATAGGGCTGTCAATAACAGAAGAGGAGCATTCCATGGGCAATGTAAGGACGCTGAGGCGGCGTTAGAATCCATGTGCAGTGTTTTATTACAATCCACAGCAAACAAGGCCAAATCGACAGGCAAGGACATAAACGAGAGGCAGGCAGAGGTTCAAACACAATAAGGCAGTCCAATCCACAACAGAACAAAAGGGTAATCCAAGAAGCAGAAACAGGATCAACAGGCAATGGTCATAACAGAATGGCAAAACAATCAATGAAAGAAACGCTCGGTAAGGCAGGTAAACTGGCAATACTTCGCGGTGAAGTGATGGCCTAGCCATGCTTAAATGTCTATCAAACAGGATGTAACCAATGAAGCAGAGGGAGCGGCACACAGTCAGTACTCGGGAGAGGGCTCCCTCTGCTGGCATGGCGTTACAGAATCTCCCCCCCCAGGAGCGACTCCTGGCGCTTGACGAGGACGTCCCCGTGGTCGCGGTGCTGGACGGTCGGGTCTGGCTCGATGAAATTCCTCCATCAGCGATGGATCCAGGATGTCGTGGGCGGCTACCCAAGATCTCTCCTCCGGTCCATATCCCTCCCAGTCCACCAAGTATTGGAGCTGACCCCCTCTCCGTCTGGTGTCCAACAACTCCCTTACCGCATACGCCGGAGTTCCATCAATGTCCAGCGGTGGAGGTGGCTCCTGGTTCTCAACGTTGGGGTCAGCATCCGGGTGGACCGGTTTGAGGAGGGAAACATAGAAGGATGGAGAGACATGGTAGTTAGCAGGAAGCTCCAACTGATAGGTGACCTCATTAATCCGTTTTAAGATCTTAAATGGGCCTACGTACCTTGGGCTTAGCTTCCTGCTGGGTAGCCGTAACTTGAGGTCCCGCATTGAGAGTCAAACCCTTTGTCCAGGTTGGTAGGGAGGATGTGGGCGTCGTCGTCGGTTGGCCTGGATTTCTTGATTCCTGACTGCTCGTTGCAGGCGCACATGAGCACTGTCCCACACCCTCTCACTACGTTGAATCCAGTCGTCGACTGCAGGTACCAGGGATGGTTCACCTGACCCCACGGGAACATGGGGGGTTGATATCCTAGAACGCATTGGAATGGCGTAAGTCCAGTAGATGAATGCCTTAGTGAATTCTGCGCATACTCTGCCCATGGTAGAAACTCGGACCAACGATGCTGTTCACGACCACAGTATGAACTGAGATACCTGCCGATCTCCTGGTTCAGCCTCTAGACCTGTCCGTTCGATTGTGGATGGTAGCCTGAAGTCACACTAACGTTAATGTCAAGTTGTTTGCAGAAAGCCTTCCATACCTGAGACATGAATTGGGTTCCTCTGTCAGACACGATATCTTCAGGGATACCATATGTTCGGAAGACGTGATGGAACATTGCTTGGGCGGTTTCCATGGCTGTAGCGAGACCTTTCAAAGGGACTAGTCGGCAGGCTTTGGAGAACCGGTCAATAATAACCAGGATGGTTGTGAATCCATTCAATAGGGGAAGATCAGTGACGAAGTCGATTGAGAGGTGCGACCAAGGCCTTTGTGGGATAGGCAGGGGCTGTAATAAACCAGATGGTAGTTCCTTGGGTGTTTTAGATTGAGCGCAGACGGAGCAGGACTTGACATAGTTGGCCACGTCTTTGACCATGGACGGCCACCAAAACGAGTTTTGTGTCAGATGAAGAGTTCTTGAGATACCGGGATGGCCAGAGCAGAGTGATGTGTGGACCCATTGTAAGACTTGGACTCGGAGATTTGAAGGAACATAGTGTTTATTGGGTGGACAACCTGGTGGTGTGGGTTCATTTTGTTGTTCTCTTTGAATTTCTTCCATCAAATCCCATGTGACAGGTGCAATGATGATGGACGGTGGCAGGATGGATTCTGGCTTAAATTCGGTTTGTGGGGTGATCGTGTCTCCTAGATAGTGCATCTGCTTTACTGTTCTTGCTGCCTGGGCGGTAGGTCACCGTGAACTGGAATCTTGTGAAGAACAATGACCATTGTGCTTGGCGTGGATTGAGTCTTTTTGCACCTTTGATATACTCGAGGTTTTTATGATCTGTAATGACCTGGAAAGGATGAATGGATCCCTCCAGCCAATGTCTCCATTCTTCTATGGCTGCTTTCATGGCCAGGAGCTCCTTGTTACCGACATCGTAGTTGCACTCTGCATCCGTGAGCTTCCTGGAGAAGTAGGCACAAGGGAACAGCTTGCCTGGTTGTCCATGGCGCTGAGATAGGACTACTCCTATGCCACAGTCCGAAGCGTCCACTTCCACAATGAACGGTAGGTTTGGATCTGGGTGTTTCAGGATGGGTGCGATTGTGAAGCTGTTCTTTAGGTTGGTGAAGGCTTGAGTGGCTTGATCAGTCCATTTTTTAGTCGTGATGGTTTACCTTTGAGTAGTGACGTCAGTGGTGCGGCTATCATGCTGTAGTTGCGGATGAATCTTCTGTAGAAGTTGGCGAAGCCCAGGAAACGCTGAAGTTTTTTAACTGTGTTGGGTTGTGGCCATTCAGTTACCGCCGTAATCTTTGAATTATCCATTTCCACACCTTGATAGCTAATGTTGTACCCCAGGAATGAAGTTCGTTGAACATGAAATTCACACTTCTCGGCTTTGACATAGAGTTGGTGTTCAAGTAATCTGGTGAGTACAGTTCTGACGTGACCCTTGTGCTCCTCTTCGGATTTGGAATAAATCAGGATGTCGTCAATGTAAGCGACTACATACTTGTTCATAAGGTCTCTGAAGATTTCATTGATGAATGATTGGAAGATGGCAGGTGCATTGGACAGACCATACGGCATAACCCGGTATTCATAGTGCCCCCTAGTGGTCAGGAAGACAGTTTTCCATTCGTCACCCTCTTTAATTCTGATGAGGTTATATGCACTTCTGAGGTCAAGCTTGGTGTAAATCTTGGCTTCTCGTAGCTGTTTGAGTGCTGCAGGAACTAATGGTAGTGGGTAGCAGAACTTAACTTGGTTCAGGCCTCTGTAATCAATGCATGGCCAAAGTCCTCCGTCTTTCTTCTCTACGAAGAAGAACCCTGCCGCTGCTGGGGAGGTAGATGGGCGAATGAAACCGGAACTGAAGGCCTCTTCAATGTACTCCTCCATGGCTTGGCTCTCAGGACGTGAAAGAGGATAAATCTTACTCTTAGGTGGCATGGTGTTGGGCAGGAGGTCGATGGCACAATCCCAAGGACGATGAGGTGGTAGGAGTGTTGCCTTGGCTTTACTGAAGACCTCTTGGAGGTCGTGGTAGCATGATGGGATGGCTACAGGTTTACACTCAGGGCTTTCTATACTGGTGGTTAGACATGGTTGGATAATGCTGTGGTTTAGACAATGAGAGAAACAGAACTGTGACCATTGCGTGATCTCACCATGGAACCAAGAGATTACTGGGGTCGTGAACAGATAGCCAGGGATATCCGAGGATGATTTCATGACGTGGAGAGTTGATCACGTAGAATGTGATGGTTTCCTGATGGAACAGTCCGACTTGGAGTTGCATGGGCAGAGTTTGTTGATTGATACCTTTTTCCGATGGGCTTGTTGTTGACGGCGTTAACCTTAAGTGGAGGCTTGCAGGGTTGCATGGGAATGTTAAACGTTGTGATGAGGTCTTGATGAATCAAGTTCAGTGCTGAACCGGAGTCAATCAGCGCTGTAAATTCAAAAGAGTCACTATCGGTAGAGATCTGTACTGTGGTAGTGAGTGACGGAGTTAGGAAGTGAAAGATTGTCAACACTCACCCGGCTGTTGTTAATGGTGTTCCTCCGGGCTTTGAGTGGGCAAGTAGAGTTGCGGTGACCCTCTTCTCCACAGTAGAAGCAAAGATTGTGAATTAGCCGTCGTGATCTCTCCTCATCAGATAGTCTGGTGACTCCTAGTTACATGGGTTCATGGTTGGCATGATCATTGGATTGGACAGGGCTGGAAACTGGCTGGGTGGGCATGTTTTCTCAGACACGATGGCTTGATTTGTGCATGGTTGCTACGCATGAAATTGTCAATCTTGATCGTCAGTGTAACAAAAAGAGAGATCCTCACCCTTACATGCTAGCTCTGTCTGTAGCTGGATGTTCAGACTGCGTTGAAACATGGCCTTGAGAGAAACGTCATTCCAGCCACTTTGTGCATCGAGAGTCCTGAACTCAATGGCGTAATCTGCGGCTGTTCTGCGGCCCTGGGTTAGCTGAATGAGACGAGTAGAAATATCCTTGCCACCTGCTGGATACTCAAACACATCTCTGAGTTGTTTCACAAAATACATGTAAGATGTTCGAAACAAATGGTCCGATTCCCAGACTGCCACAGCTCACTCGATCGCTTTACCAGTTAACTCCCTCGGGTCGGCGGTCACGCCGGCGTGATCACCGCATTTTTTTTCTAACCAGTGTGAAAGAGACTCAAAATACTCTGTCAATGTTGCACATACAATTAAGAGTTATACACCATTTTAATCTGTGGAATATCTTCTTTTATTTGTGTACACTCAGAGTAAAAACAAAATGTTGTGCTTTTTGTAAAATAAAGAAAACCTAACATGATGCATGATCTCTCGTCTCCCTCTGAAAGAAGTCCAATCTGATAGTTCTCAGAAAATGAACTGTAACTTAAGCCGGGCACACATTTAACGATTGTAAGGCCAATTATGAATGTAATTTGATACTTACGACTGATTATGTCCAATCGCGCCGAGTCAAAGCCAGTTGCGTTCAGTCTGTGTTTACAGTTGGTGCTTAAAATCGTGCAGTGTGCTGTGTCTAAAGATTCTAGTCTTAGAATTTTAGAAACAGTCATTGCCAGTCCTCCTCACAAAGATTCTTCTCAAATTTGATAATTCCCACTTCGAAGTAGGGTTGCGAGCAAATTCGCGTTCAATTTTTTTCAAGGAAAGTCATCTTTACAACAGTGCTGAGAGCACGTGAAGGCAGCATAATATTTGCGACCGCTGACGTCTCTGTTTCCTTGGAGACTGTGTCAGGCGATTGTAAACAAGTGGCGAAATGGCGTCAAAAAAAGTTTGCAACATAAAAACACATTGGACAACCGGTATGGAAGAAAAACTGGTTGAACTCTGGCAAGAGTACGAATGTCTATACAATATATCTTCGAAGGAATACCATAATAGAAGTGATAAGAAAAGAAGCTGGGCTGCTATTGCGGAAGCTTTGAACGTGTCAGGTACAGGGCCGGATTATCCATAGACAGGACTGGGCGAGTGTCCTGGGGCACCAGCCAATAGGGGGGCAACAAGTGATAAAGATAATGACTAGACTTTTTTTTTTTATCATGTTTTGTATATATATATTTTATGGAAAGCTACAGATACAAAATTAACAGTTAATGATACAATATATACAGAGAGAATAAAGAGCCCTGCCCCTTTGATCGCGAAAGTGAAAGTGCCCTTTGCTTTTAACATAGGCGTAATTTGCGGGTGGGGCGAGTGGGACATGTCCCCACCACTTTTTGAAACATCTCGCGGCATCTCGCTGATATCTAATACAAAAGAAACACCTCTAGCTGATTATCAATTTGTGTTAATTATAGGCGATCTGGCGCTGGGATGTGTTGTTTTTGAAATCATGTTGAGTGCTCGTTGTCGCTGTTATCAGAGGCGCAACAGTGTTGCTTAACAACGGCCGACACCACCGGAGTGCAAGCTCTAAAAATAGATTAATTTAACAAAGTTACTCACCTCAAATTCTCTCTGTAGAGAGAACAAAGTCTATGTTGCCTCTCCAGCCAGGACCTCACCCATA
Source organism: Culter alburnus (assembly GCA_028476615.1). NCBI lineage: Eukaryota > Metazoa > Chordata > Actinopteri > Cypriniformes > Xenocyprididae > Culter > Culter alburnus. The sequence goes on from JAOTNS010000881.1 coordinate 48,235, forward strand.
TCCTGCGTGTTTTTCCTCTTTTTTTGTTATTTTCCGCACAAATATAGCTGCAGATGAAGAGCGCCAGCTGTTTGTTTACATCCATTTTCAAGATCCCGCGCACAGTGTTGCTTAGCAGCGGTCTCCATCGTAAACGTTTGTGTTCTTCTCCGACTGTCAACGATTAAAATTGGCTCCAGTCGAAGGAAACAATCGGTATGTGTGTTCAGTTCAGTCTTAGAATGTTTCAGCTAATCGTTAGGTGTGTCCCCGGCTTTAGTGAATACTAATCACAAAAAAAATAGACTTATGTCTAAAAAAACATTGAAATGTCAGGTTTTAAATCGTGCAAATCAAATCGAAAACAAACATTCTGTGTTTATGTAATCTGTATGAAAAGAGAGACATGTCAGAAATCCGTGATTCAGCTCATTATCCGCTAATGCGGCCACGCCCACGGAGCCAGCGCTATTCAGAGGCAAATTCTGAGGCAATGCATGCATTCATCGTCTCAATCATGTATTTATTGTCTTGAAAAGTGTTTTGAATAGACATAGTTAGCGATCTCTGGCCTCTGTTAGTTCGGTTAGTTCCTGGATTGCCTATTCTTCTTTAGTGCTCAGGCATTTGTGGACTAAAGGTGTACAGAGCGCCCTCCGGCTGCAAGTATGAATTCAAAACACAGTATCCAGCACTCATAGTAATGACAATAAATCCTGAATAAATATTACTCTTCTGTATAGAAAATTGACAAACATATGAGAATCCATCAATATTTCTCCAAATGTGCATGCTTTTAAGCTAAAAGCCTATATGAAATGCCATAGAGGTAACAATTGTTCAGACACTTTGCATCACAGAAATACATTATATTTTTAAAGAATATAATAGAATACCATTATTTTAAATTGTAATAATATTTCACAGTATTGCTGTTTTTTCTGTATGTTTGATTTACACCATGATGAGATTTGAATCATGATCACAGAGGGTTTTTTCACAGCCTACCTGACTGAAAGGCCCTCATTAATATGCAAGTAATTTCAGGTCATTATTATGTGATTCTTTTGTCTTCTCAGGTGAGAATCACCCATTATACATGAGGATTCACGCCTCCGCGCATACGGTGTTTCTTGACCAAAGATGTTTTAGAAAATTTAAATCTCTCTATTGTTTTATATGAACAAGCAGGCAGCATAATTTTTACCTCATTTTGAAGCAAAAACTCTAGTCTACAACCTCAAATACCCAGAAGTCTTGTGAACAAAGATTTAATATATATTTTTGGCTTTATTTCAGTGACTTAAGTTTTTTGTTTTTTCAATAACCACGTTATTCCTTCAAAAACACAAACATGTACATACATGTTCCTCACATATTATTGTAGCCTAGTTTGTGCTGAATACAGTGTAATGACACTTTTTCCATTAATATGTTTATGAACAACTGAAAAAAGCACAAATGTCAGGGCATGTCAAAACTTCTCCAGGGTCCCAAAAATCCTCAGACCCCTGAGGGTTAATAAAGACATGATAAATGCACACTTCTTCTCATCAGAATCAAAGTCACATCCCTGATGCAGGAAATGGATGTCGACTTGCTGGAGAAAGCCTTTACATTGCTCCGCTGAACCATTGAATTTATCAGGTAAAGCAAAGCTTACCTTCCTGGGCATGGGCGGTGGTAGTGATCGTAGATGTTGAGTGAGGTAGTCGTTAGCCTCTTGAGCTTTAGCCAGTTGATCTCTGAACTCCTTGAGCACATCGCCTTGATAAGCGAATGCGGCCTGTAGATTGGAAACTTCTGCTGGATTCATCGGTGGCAAAGTATTATTTAAGGACGCTGAGGCGGCGTTAGAATCCATGTGCAGTGTTTTATTACAATCCACAGCAAACAAGGCCAAAACGACAGGCAAGGACATAAACGAGAGGCAGGCAGAGGTTCAAACACAATAAGGCAGTCCAATCCAAACAACAGAACAAAAGGGTAATCCGAGAAGCAGAAACAGGATCAACAGGCAATGGTCATAACAGAATGGCAAAACAATCAATGCAAGAAACGCTCGGTAAGGCAGGTAAACTGGCAATACTTCACAGTGAAGTGATGGCCTAGCCATGCTTAAATGTCTATCAAACAGGATGTAACCAGTGAAGCAGAGGGAGCAGCACACAGTCAGTACTCGGGAGAGGGCTCCCTCTGCTGGCGTGGCATTACAGGCAAATCCATGAACCGCATTATTAGACAATTAAACCATTTTAAAAAAACATAATTAAACCATTTAAAAAAAACCTAATATACCATTCTTAAATCTAAGCATAAAATAAGCTACATCAATAAAAGTTTAAACCCTTGCTCTTAGTGTGTATGTTTTGATGTCTACATATTCTTGTTGAAGAAATTACAGTGGCTGTAGCATTTATCATAAAAAAGTGGTGGAATATTATTATTATTTAACTAATATATTTTAATAATTATGCTGGCGGTTGGCCAAAAACAAGGATTTGATCTTGCTGTGTAACAACAACAATCACCAGGCTTTTGGCGCCCTAATATAATATATTGTATGTACTTATAACATTTCAGAGGAAAAAAAACTCTTGATGTGTTTAATTATGCAGATTAGTTTGTTTTGGTTAATTTAGAAGAAATCTACAGATGCAAACAGACAGAGGGTAGTAGGCTTAAAACAAACACCATCTAAATGTGTATTTTGGAAGCTTTCTTTCCATTAGAGTAAAAAAAGACATGGAAGCAAAAACTGACCAAAATCTTAAAATTGTCCACAACATGAAATAAGTATTCCAATAACACCAAAATAATTAAAATGATGTAATGATTTGTGCAAAATAAACAAATTATTAGTGATATATGTCTCTCTCCTTGGTGCAGTCATTTGTTCTAAATATATAGCTACTTAAAAATAGTAGTGTAGAAAACATGCCTATTGTGGCATAGTTTCCTTTGCTGTCATCTTCTCTTGTGATAAACCAAGTGAATACTAAACAAGACAACGGTCTCTGTGTGAACTGATTATTCTGTAGAAATCTGTGGATTATAAAACAATTGTGAGTGTGAGGGAATTGAAATGAATTGGTAAGGAATTCAGAGCTGTGTTAATATATTTAATGTTTTTGTTTATTATTTTTTTAAATAAATAATTTTGAGAAGTGCCCTTTTTACCCACTTGAGCCCCTGCCCCCCAAAATGTCTGTGCACGTGTCAGGAAAAGAACACAGACAGAGGATCCAAGTGCAAGTATAACAATATTTATTGACAGAATTCACTGAACAATAACTTCACTCCAAGTGGACAGTCGATGCAGAGACTGTAACGTGCAGAGACGGTAGCGTGTGGTGTGGTTACGAGCAGAGTGGTGCAGGGCTGCAGCGGGTATCAGAAACCAGGGATAATCCAACCCAGAAAGCAGGGCACATGATGATAGTCCAGAATCTGAGAACCAGGAAGAGACAAAACAGAGAGCACGACACCGGGACAGCCTGCAACGAACTGACAAAGACGACATAAAGACACGCACATTTTATAACAAGCACAAACAAGACATGGCTGGCAACAGATTGCAATCAGACCATAATGGGTGACACCCACACAATCATTCACTCACACACATACACACACAACAAAACACACGAGGGCGAATAAGTGAATCCATGAACCGTGACAGTACCCCCTCTCCTACGAGCGCCTCCCTGTTGATTGTAGTCATCAATAAGAGAGTGATCCAGGATGTCCCTGGCAGGAACCCAACTCCTCTCCTCCGGACCGTAACCTTCCCAGTCCACCAAGTACTGGAATCCGCGTCCCCTTCACCCAGCGTCCAAGATACGACAAACCGAATAAGCGGGTTCTCCATCTACAAGACGCGGCGGGGGGAACCGGAACCGGCGGATTAATGTTCGAATGAAAAACAGGTTTGATTTTAGACACGTGAAACACGGGATGAATTCTACAGTACGCTGGAGGGAATTTGAGGCAGACTGTCACCGGACTAAGAATCTTGGTGACAGTAAACGGGCCAATGAATCTGGGTGCTAACTTATTACTTACGGAGCGGAGCGGAATGTTCTTGGAAGGAAGCCACACTTTTTGACCGACGACGTATACGGGAGGCTTCAGCCGGTGGCAATCGGCCTGAGCCTTGGTGCGTGCTCCCACCTGAAGAACAGTCTCCCGGGCTCTTCTCCACGTGTGATGACACGTCTGGACGAAGGCGTGAGCAGAGGGGACCGCGACTTCGGATTCCAGACTAGGAAAGATAGGTGGCTGGTAACCTAGTCTACACTGAAAAAGCGACAGGCCTGTAGCCAACACTGGTAACGAGTTGCTCCCCATAGTCGACAAAATTCCTTCCAGAATTTGGAGGTAAATTGGGATCCCCTGTCAGAAACCACGTCTACCGGGAGGCCATGAATACGGAAGACGTGATTAATGACAGAAACCGCTGTCTCCTTTGCAGTAGGTAATTTTGGCAAGGGGATAAAATGTGCCGCCTTCGAGAACCGGTCCTCTACGGTCAAAATCACCATATTGCCCTGTGAAGGAGGGAGGCCTGTGACGAAATCTAGCGCTATGTGGGACCAGGGTCTCGAAGGGACAGACAGCGATTGAAGAAGCCCCTCTGGGGAACGATTGGAAGTCTTACCACAAGCGCAGACAGAGCAAGCCAAAACAAAATTGCGAACGTCGCGAGCCATGCAGGGCCACCAGAATCGCTTAACCAAAAAATTGGTACCCCCTGGATGACAAGCCAGATTGGAATCATGGCCCCATCGGATAACGTCTGAACGTATCCTCTCTGGCACAAATAACCGACTCGGCGGGCACCCGGGCGGAGGCGTTACCCCTTCTAAGGCCGTGCGGACCTTCGACTCGACCTCCCACGTGAGTGAAGAGACAATGAGTCTCTCAGGTAAAATACACTCGGGAGTGGACGGGTGCTCGGAACGATCAAAAACATGAGATAAAGCATCGGGCTTGATGTTTTTAGACTCAGGACGATAAGATAGAGAAAAATCAAAACGACCGAAAAACAGAGCCCACTGAGCCTGCCTAGAGTTTAGTCGTTTAGCGGATCTGATGTACTCTAAGTTCTTATGATCAGTCCAGATGATGAAAGGTACCCCTGAACCCTCCAACCAGTGACGCCACTCTTCCAAAGCTAATTTGACCGCCAGCAGCTCCCTGTTACCAATGTCGCAATTGCGTTCGGCAGCGGATAAACGGTTTGAGAAAAACACGCAAGGATGCATCTTATCGTCCGCGGCGGCACGCTGGGATAGAACTGCACCTACCCCCACCTCTGACGCATCAACCTCCACCACAAACTGACGTGACGGATCAGGGGTGACAAGAATGGGAGCCGAAACAAAGCGGCTTTTGAGGTTGGAAAATGCAGCATCGGCTGCATCCGACCACCTGAACGCCGTTGCGGTGGAGGTCAAGGCAGTCAGAGGAGCGGCTAGTTGGCTGAAATTGCGAATAAAAGGCCGGTAAAAATTGGCGAATCCCAAAAATCTCTGCAGGGCCTTGCGGAAATCTGGGATTGGCCAATCCACCACAGCCTTAACCTTGTCAGGATCCATGCGCGCCCCCTTGGACGACACGATATAACCCAAAAATGGAACTGACTGTGCATGAAAACACACTTCTCCGCCTTGACAAAAAGCCCATTCTCTAACAGCCTCTGGATCACTCGTCTGACGTGTTGCACATGTTCCTGGAGAAAAGAAGAAAATATCAATATGTCGTCCAGGAAGACATAAATGAACTGATCAACCAAAAACAAACAGACCAAATGTGGGACGATTACTAAGTTTGTGTGGGACAATGTGGGACATGTTACCAACACTAAAACACAACCTGAATCTGTTATATAATGTCTATCTAACTTTTCTGCCTTTTCTGCCTTTCAGCTGATAAAAATACGTTGTTCTTTAGTCCCTTCCAGAAAACACCATTATAATGTAACATAACATGTGTTTATTTTACATGTCATTTACATTAAATATCACTGACCCTAAAGGCAGCAGGCATCATGCAGATAACTATTTTTGAATTAGGTGACCAGATTTCTGAAATAAAAACTGTGGGATCATTATAGGCTATTATTACATTAATAATTATGATTTAGTTTTATTATGGATTAGGATTTTTGCTCTTTTAATACATTTCACCTAAAACTTTTACATGATTAATAGTAGCTTAACCACTGTAAAAGCAGTTCAAAACAATATGCCTGTTATAACATTACTATGACTTTACAAAAGCACATTACATTACAAAAATAAAACATAAATATAAGATAAATATAAAACAGCATTTAACAAATTTTTTTAACATTATTGAATTTAATATTTTAATTTTCACAAGCTGTTTTTACAACTGTTTTAACTTTTAACTATTTTTAACTATTATTTAGCATTTTAGACTCACTTTAAGCACATAGTACGTGTATTATTTTATTATTTTTTTTTTTATCTATTCATCTGAGTGTTTTAACTGGACGTTAAAATTATGCAAAACAATCTCGCACCCTGTTGAGGCCCTGTTATAAAACATAGCCTACAAACAGTATTACTTTAATTTAACATGAATAGTTAGTATGTTACCACCTTGAAACAATGTAACGATGTTTATTTTGATATTGACGATAATGGCACATTTGCTCTGGTCCAGATCCATTACGTTCCTCATAAAGTAGCGGCGCGCGCGACCAAGTGTAGCTGCAGTCCCCTCTGTTGGAGAACATGATCACTACACAATTTCTCCAGCAGGCTGCTGTATGCTCGTCTGTCTTTTTGCAATGTCTGTTAGGTGAAAAACTACGCAGCAAAAATAAAAATAAAATGCTTTCTTAAAAAGGCAAAAGAACGCATACACATTTTCATTAATATTATAATTAAAAACCAACAGACTAATGAAAATGCGGGACATTTTCTCAATATGCGACGTGCAGGACAAAGAGTCTAAATGCTGTGCGGTATAATGCAAAGCGGGACGGGTGGTCACCCTAGTCTCTCAACATGTCATTAACGAGTGCTTGGAACACGGCGGGCGAGTCGGAAAGGCCGAAGGGCATAACCAAGTATTCAAAGTGCCCTCTAGGGGTGTTAAAACCCTGGCACTAAGTCTATTGCACCGTCGTAGGGACGATGCGGAGGGAGAGAAGCAGCCCGGGACTTACTGAACACTTCCTTCAGGTCGAGGTACTCCTCAGGCACGTTTGACAGATTCACCAACTCCTCCTGTAACACAGAACGAGACACAGAAGAACAAGCGGACAACAAACAAGACCCATGATACTGGTTGCTCCATTCCGCCACGGACCCCTGGCCCCACTCAATCCTGGGCTTGTGTTTCAGTAACCACGGATGACCCAAGACGACCGGATGAAGTGCAGAACTGAAGATGAAAAACGACAAACTGTTCTGTGTGATTACCAGATGTGATGACGGTTAAGGAGTCTGTGGCGTGTGTGATGGTGGGTAACTTCTGTCCGTTAAGGGCGATGACAGATATGGATATGTTCCAGGGGGTGGATGGGTATGTGCAGCCATGTGGCCAAATCGTGGTCTATGATGCAGCCCTCCGCCCCCGAGTCGACCAGAGCCTGGCAGATGTGATGCCCCGATACCCACTGCAGTCTCACCGGGAGGAGTGTTGCAGACGAGGATTTCTCCAGGGAAAGACCACCTGACAGTAACCTCGGTCCTACTGTCGGGCTCTGCCTTTTACGGGACATTCCTTTAGAAAATGTCCCGCTCCACCACAGTACAAACACAGTCCCATCTCTCTCCGGTGTAATCTCTCCTCCCGGGAGAGCCGAGCTCTACCCACCTGCATGGGTTCAGAATCGAACGGGGGACCGACCGTGTTACCTCCACTGGCTCCGCTCTCCTCCAGTTCTTTGAAGCGTTCCTGTAAGCGGGCATCCACCTGCAGCGCGAGCTCAATGAGTCTGTTGAGACTGGTGGGCAGATGCAGCTGGTAGATCTCCTGTAAAACACGGTCGGCCAACCCATGCAGGAACATATGTGACCCGTCACGGAAACCAGTGACACAAGTCGGCAGCACAACTATCGAGCAAAATGAGAAAGAAGCGGGGGGTTTTTTTCAAAATTGGTGATTTTCGTTTTTTTGCAGAATCTGTTATTTGAGATCACGAAGAAGCCTCTCCGTGTTTGAGATAGCAGTATTGGTATATTTAAAAGCGTACATTTTGAGGTTGAAATCGGCTTGTTTTTCGGAGATTCTAGCACGCAGTAGGGACGTGTCATTGTCTGTGTGTATTTCCATACTGGATAAGCCGGCTTTTGTTTCTTTTGTTATTGCCCCCGCCCTCCAAGGGAAGCGTGGCTACTTATTATGCAGCGCTCTGGCCGGCTCTAGCTGATATCAAAATTCAATGAAGAACCGTGGCCATTACACCGAAAATGTTTTGAAGTACTTCTTCGACAAGCCAGATGCTTATGAACAAGCGCCCACTGATTCTGAAGACGATCTGAGTGACGATGAAAGCGGCATAATAAGACATTATCTCTCTGGAGTCGGGTAACGCGCGTTTTGCAGGATTTTTTTCACATTGCAGCAAAACAAAAATACTCCGTCATTTTTTGTCATAGAGACACAAGTAATATATCAATTGAAACTATAGAATGTCTTCTTTTATTTGTGTACACTCGTCTCCCTCTGAACGAAGTCCAATCTGATAGTTCTCAGAAAATGAACTGTATCTTAGTGAATACTAATCACAAAAAAATTAGACTTATGTCTAAAGAAACGTTGAAATGTCAGGTTTTAAATCGTGTAAGTCAAATCGAAAACAAACATTCTGTGTTTATGTAATCTGTATGAAAAGAGAGCCATGTCAGAAGTCCGTGATTCAGCTCATTATCCGCTAATGCGGCCACGCCCACGGAGCCAGCGCTATTCAGATGCAAATTCTGAGTCAATACATGCATACATCGTCTCAATCGTGTATTTATTATCTTGAAAAGTGTTTATCTGGATGTTAAAGCCATGGTTAGCGACCTCTAGAAGACATGCCGTTAGTTCCTGGTTCCTGTTGTTCTTTAGATGAATTTTGTGTACTAAAGGTGTACATAGCGCCCTCCGGCTGCAAGTATGAATTGAAAACACAGAATCCAGCACTCATAGTGATGACAAAAAAAAAAAAAATTGAATAAATATTACTCCTCTGTATAGAAAATTGACATAAACATATGAGAATCCATCAATATTTCTCCAAATGTGCATGCTTTTAAGCTAAAAGCCTATATGAAATGCATAGAGGTAACATAATTGTTCAGACACTTTGCATCACAGAAATACATTAGGCTATATTTAAAGTATATAATACCATTATTTTAAATTGTAATAATATTTCACAGTATTGCTGTTTTTTCTGTATGTTTGATATACACCATGATGAGTTTGAGACATGATCACATCACAGAGGGTTTTTTCACAGCCTACCTGACTTAAAGGCCTCATTATTATGCAAGTCAATACAGCTCATTATTATGTGATTCTTTTGTCTTCTCATGTGAGAATCACCCATTATTCATGATGATTCACGCCTCCACGCATACTGTGTTTCTTGACAAAAAGTGTCTTACAAAAACTAAATCAATATGTTGTTTTATATGAAGGAGTAGGCATCATAATTTTTACATCATTCTGAAACAAAAACTCTAGTCTACAACCTCCAATACCCAGAAGTCTTGTGAACACAGATTTAATATACTTTTTTGGCCTTATTTCAGTGACTTAAGTTTTTAGTTTTTTTCAATAACCAAGCATAAACGTTATTCCTTCAAAAACACAAATATGTACATACATGTTTCTCACATATTATGGTAGCCTAGTTTGTGCTGAAAACAGAGTAATGACACTTTTCCATTAATATGTTTATGAACAACTGAAAAAAGCACAAATGTCAGGGCATGTCAAAACTTCTCCAGGGCCCAAATCAGCCTCAGACTCCAGAGGGTTATGTACAACATAAGGCTGGATTCTTTAGCTGCGGAAAAAGAGTGTCAATACATGCGAATTATTGGACATTTAGAGGCAAACAGACAAAGAGAAAGTGTGCCCGAACGACTTATTTCATTGGAGGCAACAAGATCTGCAAGAATACTTTTCTGTTTCTTATGGTGTGAGTTTCCATAAACATCAAAGTTTGTCGTTTTGTGTTCATTCTAAGGACACATACATATTCTCTCAACTAGAGATGAAACGGCATGAAAATTTCATTTCATGATTATAGTGACCAAAATGATCACGGTATCACAGATCCTGTTCAAAAAGTCCTAATGCTACACAATGAAATCAATTCACCAAGTTTTATGTAGAAAACCAGCAAATAACAAATAAATTAGCATCAATATGTACTTTTTTCTTTACATAAACATTAAAATAAAACATTAAAAATGATGACCAGATTTTAAGTAGTGTCTTGTAACATGTTTTTCTAAATCATTTTCAGCCTCTAATCATTTTATAAAAGTCAAAAATATAATTACTGACATTACAATGCACATTATCCTTTATTATTAATAGTATGCGGTCCATGCAGCTTTACAGGGGGGAGCTTTACAGGGGGTATGGCTTATCTAAATGAGATGTAAATGAGCCCTATTGTCACTCCCAGCAGGTAAGAACAGGTGAGAACTGCACAAACTTTTCTCCCTTTTGAGCTTTTTTGAGTGCCTACCTTCAAATGGCCACAACTTCTCCAAATATTATCAGATTTTCATGTGTTACACATCGTTGGAAAGCTTTGAGACTACACTTTCAGAATCTGTGAATAACTCAAAATGCCCCAGAACCGACTTGTGTCCCTACATTCCGTGATTGGTCACATATCCCACTGCGCCTCCTCGTTCCACTTGCATTCCGCTGCCAGGGTGCGGAACTCGATGGCGTAGTCAGAAACTGGTCAAATTCCCTGCCGCAGGTCCGCGAGTTTGCGAGCGGCCTCCCGTCCCGCCACCGAACGGTCGAAGACCCGCCTCATTTCCTGCGACAGGGCGTGGAACGAGGAGCAGCACGGATGGTTGTTCTCCCACACCGCTGTTCCCCATAACACCGCGCATCCCGTCAGTAGCGTCATGACCAACGCGACTTTACTCTCCTCAGAAGAAAATGTATTAGGTTGCAAAGAGAAATAAATAGAGCACTTCGTTAAAAAAGCTCTACAAACATCTGGTTCTCCAGCATACCTCTCTGGTGCAGGAAAACGTGGCTCTTGTTGACTGCTGATGTTGGCGGATGGGTGGGGAACAGACGGTGGAGCTGGTGCAGTGGGAGATGAGAGATGTTGAATGTGGGTAGAAAGCTCAGCCACCTGCACCACCAACGCCTGAACGGCACGAGCAGTGGCCATCACCTGCTCGTCCTGATGATCCATTCATTGAGCGTTCTTGCTCAAATACTCCTGAAGATCCGACGAGCTTGCTGGATCCATAATGGTCAGTTTGTTCTGTCAGGAAATGAACACAGACAGAGGATCCAAGTGCAAGTATGACAATATTTATTGACAGAATTCGCTGAACAATAACTTCACTCCAAGTGGACAGTCGATGCAGAGACAGATACGTCCTCTATTCGTAATATATTGGTAATTCCATGACTTACTAGTAACGTAACTACAACGTTGTAAAATCAAATTACCATATCACAACGTCGTCAGTACGATCTCCTAACGTTATAAGAAAACCAAGGACGTTCCAGATACGTACTCTGTTCATAATATAATGGTCATTCCATGACTGGCAACGTAACAGCAATGTCATGTGCTCGTAATTTCATTACCATCATTTACACTTTCTTTATATGTTATTATTACCAGAATTTGCAATTTAAAATGTGTAATTAAACGTCAGACACAAGACTGAAATGTCCCTTGGTGTTTCTTTTCACCCAGTCAGAATATGGATGAATGCTTTTTATATAGAGAATACGAATCTGACGTCACGCCGCATTGAGTTCTGGGTAACTTCTTTGTTTATGCGCCATCTTAACAGGATCGCGCAGCCTTTCCATTATTGAGTTTAGTGCAGTAATTTGTTTTCTGTCATGATTGTGAAAAAAATGTCACCATTGTATGTCATTAATGCTGCATCGATAATGTGATAGTAACTCAGATCATCGTTCTGAGAGAAAACAGACAGTGAAAAACGTTTTTTCGCTTTTCTACGTGTAAAAACACCAAGGGAAGCAGGTCAAGGAGATGACGAGAAGACGCAGGATGGCAAATCTATTATTAATGGGACTGATTAAACCCACTGCTTATCACTCAATAAAAGAATGACATTGCTAAAGTGTTTTGAACGTTTTGATTTTGTTTGGTTTAATAATTTTACATTACAGCGGTGAGCGTCCAGCGTGTGTGGAACAGTAACAGATCAACATTGTAAACGAATTCTACAAAACTTTAGTGAAAAAAATAAAAATAAAAAAGATCATGCGATGCGATAAAATAGCTTATATTCCCTGCAAACAATACCATTAAAAACGTTAACGTTCCACTTAATGCAGAACAAAACAAAAGGTAAGCAAGAATCCGTATTAATTCAGTATGAGTATAGAGGGCGATCCTGTCAAAATGGCGGCGCCGCCCCGGCATGCAACGAGGCGTGACGTCGGTTCGTATTCTCATAGAGAATATGTATGGAGAATACGAACCGACGTCACGCTCGTTGCATGCGGGCGGCACCCACAGTATGTTGATAAGAGTGTAAGTTAATTTTTCTGAGAGTAGAATTTATTTTCCAAGGTTACACCGAATAAATAGCTTTTATAAAAATGTATAAAGTTAACTTTGGAAAGACGCAAAACCTTTTTTTATTGTTGTGTTTACGTTAGTGTAGGTGGCCGTTAGAGTTGCCATGGCAACCAGGAAAACATTCAAGCTGCTGGAAAGCACAGCGTCGACGTTTCTCCGTGTTTCTCGTCAGTTTTTATAGCAATAAAGTTCAACAACTGCGTCAGATTGGTTAAGTAACATTACCCACAGTCTACTTTAAGTACTTTTGTTAATATTTTTACTCGGTGTTATATGGTATCTTCCTTGATTGTCTGAAATATGTTGCAAAATGTTACGCTAACATAGCATATGTTTTTAATGAGACTGAGTGGCAAAACATCTTGAATGCTTTTATTTTATGTTTCGCTGTAGGCTATATGTTTTTATTTATAGTTTGAGTGTATTTATTATTTTTATTTGGAGTTTTGATCATGTTCTGTGTGTTTTTCAAAATAAATGAATTGAATTCATTTTGAGCTCTGCATTCATCGTTCACAGCTGTTGGAATAGCCTTTAAATTAGTCTGGGCAAATGAGGACATAAATTAGGTTAAACTACTGCATGTCCGCCCATAGAAAAATAAATAAATAAATATAAAAATTACCAACTGATTATATTATTAAGTTTATATTTTGGTCTCATCCGTTTTTCTGCATGTGCTTTATTTGTAAATAGAATTTGGACTCTTTTAATATCAGTAAGTCAGGCAGTGTAGAATATTACACATCAGTACACAAACAATAAATAAGGTGAAGAACTGTGAATTCATATATTAATATAAAATGTTCTGTACTGTACATTTGGCTTCTACAGTGTAATATGAATATAACTTATAATCTATCTGTATAGTATGTACAGTTCAGATGTGTTTTTCCATTGCTTTTGAATATGTTAATAGCAGTTGTTGAAGTTGCTCTTCAGTCTGTTAGGTTTTGTTTGGTTAAGATGATAAGAATCCTAAATGATGAATTGGAATTCAAATTTCAGATTGCATGCTTTGATGACAAAACCTGCTTTAGTGTGTTTTTGCAGGTGTGGGTCATGGCATGTTGGAGCATTGGGAGTAGAGAAAGGTTGGGGCATGTTAAAAGTTGGAGAAAGGGTCTTTATAATTGGTAGTGAAAGCTGTCTGTTAAGGTTAGGGATAGGGTTAAGGGGTTAGTTTCTGTTGTAGCATTCACCTTTCAGCACACCACCTTTCGGTACACCCATTACTCCAACCTGCAGCTACCCCTGTCTCTGTTTTTGTGCTGGTGTGTTGCTGTACCACAGTAATACCACATGAGGATGGTGGGATGGTGCCTTTCAATGGTGCTTTGTTTAAAGTTACATTAAATGCTTTAAAAATGTAGTAAGTGATGTAATGATGTGTAAAGATGGAAATGTAATGATTTGTTTTGTAATTGGCTCTTTTTTCTTACTTTATTCACAGGGACGTAAAGAAGTGCTGGTCCACTGGTTGCCATGTCCATCCTGGTAAGTAAACCTACATGGCACTACATGGCAAACCTAGATGGCACCACTGTAATTTTCTCATTTATTAGTTGTTGTTTTGACTTTTTTTCCAGTGGGAAGACATGGCCACCCACCTGGCAGCCTGAAGATCATGTTGAAATTACACTTGCTCAATGCTAATTACATTATTGGTACATTGTGACCATTTTTTTGTTTGTTTGTTTGTTTTTGAGCCACTGTTATAGAGGACAAATAAAGGTTTGTGTTTTCACTACGTCTATTTATGTTTTCACCTTTTATAAAACTTTTTTTCAGTCTGTCACAGAGATGACATTGATATTCAACAGTGTTTGATCTGCCTGCATCGACACATTGTATGCGAACTGAACTGAGCTGGATGATGACATCACTGTGTTTTACTCCACTGCTGATATAAATTAACTAAATTAAAATCTAAAAAATAGCCTACACCAGATAACTTCTGCCTGATATATCACTTTGATATTACAATTTATCAACATTACGACAAAATGAAAAACATAAATGTAAATTATTATGGGGCTAATGAGTATGATTCCGCCACTATCTCTGACAATTATATTACCTTCATTGACAACACAAAACAAGCCTGTGATTTGCAAATAATGCAGTTACTATTCCAGTGTAATAACATACACAGTTACTTTACAGTAATTTTATTGCCTGAAAACCAGGTCAGGTCATTCTGAGATTTTTTGGCGCGCTCCTCAAAGACAATATGGTTAGAAAAGGGGGGTTAGGAAATGGATGGTTTGAGTACACAATTAAGATATCTATAAAATAATTTCGACTAGTCAGAATGTTCATTCAAGATATCTACACTGAAATTCTTCCTAGTCACAAAGCTGAATGCAGATATCTCCAAAAAAGATCCACCTAGTCAAAAAGCAGACTGAGATATCTATAATTAAATTTAAGATATCTTTAAATGAGTTTGACTAGAACGAATTCCAATTCAAGATACTCTAATTAAGTTTTGCCTAGTCAAAAATCCAGTTCAAGATATCTACAAGATATCTGAGAAGTACATCGCCATGACAAAAATTTATCTTACTCTCATGTTTTGTTTTTTTTCTAGCTTTTCTTCTTTCTTTATGTTTCTTATCAATCATTGTTAAATTTTTTCTTTACTTTCCTGTGTTCTGATGACATTGAATATATTCTTGATACAACTTGTGTAGTATACCAAGTTGTATGTATAAATGTCATCGTTTACAAGCATAATAAAAAATGTATTAAAAATTCACTCACTTTCTCCTGGAGATTAAAGGGATAGTTCACCCAAAAATGAAAATTTGATGTTTTCTGCTTACCCCAGCGCATCCAAGATGTAGATGGCTTGTTTCTCAGTAGAACATAATTAAGATTTTTAACTCCACATTGCAGTCCTGTCAGTGGTATAATGCAAGTCAGCGGGAACTTGGACTATAAGAGTAAATAAAACATGACAGACAAATCCAAATTAAACCCTCGGCTTGTGACGACACATTGATGTATTAAGACACGAAACGATCGGTTTGTGTGAGAAACCGAACAGTATTTATATCATTTTTTACCTCTAATACACCACTATGTCCAAACTGTATTCATCAAGCGAGTTTGTGAGTCTGATCACGCTCTGACAATGGCAGTGATGTCTCGCGCATATACTTCATGAGTTCTAGACCACTTCCATCGTCAGAGCACGATCAGACATCACGAATCGAGTGATGAATGCAGTTGGGACAGTGGGTGTATTAGAGTAAAAAATGATATAAATACTGTTCGGTTTCTCGCACAAACCGATCGTTTCGTGTCTTAGGACATCAATGTGTCGTCACGAGCCGCAGGGTTTAATTTGGATTTGTCTGTCGCGTTTTATTTACTTTTATAGTCCAAGTTCCCGCTGACTTGCATTATAACTGACAGACGGCAACGTTGGAGTTAAAATCTTAAATTTGTGTTTACTGAAAGAAACAAAGACATCTACATCTGGATGCGCTGGGGGTAAAGCAGATAAACATCAATTTTCATTTTGGGTGAACTATCCCTTTAAGGTCTATGTGCAAAATAATACCCATTAGAGTTTATTTCACTGTATTATTATAATATTTGCTGTAATATTTATTTTCATTATTTTCAAAAAGATTAACAGCAACTTTAAAGCTGAACACACATAAATTCATTAATTATAATCTATAAACATAATATTCTGTAATGTGTCATTCTGAGCTTTTACTTATGATGTCTTGTTTAGGAAAACACTGTGACTCATTACAGACTATCAAGTGGATGCACTGCACTATTAACTTATTAAATTTCTAATTATTACTAAAAAGAAATAGGAAAGAAGACTTTACTTTTATTACTTATCTTTTGTCATTTGCCAGATTTTTTACCTGAGTAACTTTCTGTCTGTTGTTGTCTTGTTACAAAGTTCTGGATTTTTTTAGGCTATCACTATAAATGTTGTAGTCTGGACCAATCAGACAAACAATTATTCATTATATTTAATGAATAATCCAGAAACTCACACTCTCAAAGTCCTGTGAACCCATCCTGCTAAAACTGCAACTAGCATCCCAAATGAACCAGGACCAGGTGTCCTGTTACAGGAAAACTGATAAGAACTGTTATGATCAGAAAGAATTTGCAGACTTGTGACTCTGATTTCATTCTTTCTGAGAAGGACAAATAAACCCTCTTAATCCTATATATTCTATATATAACATGAGAATGAGAAATGTATAAACATGTATTCAATTTTCCCCTCTCATGATTTTCCTTTTATAGGGTTTGGACTATGTATTTATTCTCTCTTTTGAACTCTTTTGGTATTAATGTTTCAGAGTTGCATATTGTGGTTAACTAAAATCACAGCATGTTTGGTATCGATGGACTCCAACTTCCGTTTCCTATTTGTTAATTAATGTTACATGTTAGTAACTCTGTGACACATCAGTATTATAAAAATCTAGAAGGTTCTTCTCTCATTCATCCAATCCAGTGTCTTATGCTAATATCTTGCTACAGAACAAAGACTCATAAAAGTTCCCTCTAAAAGAACAACTCCTTATTGGCTCAGACCCTCAAGAGGGTTGTGACATCTTCACCCTTTAAAAATCACTGATCCATGATCACAACTCTCTTCTCTTTTACTGAGAAATGTGCTGATTAAGATGATGCGGTTAGAAGCTTGATGCTTCTGAGGAAACCCCAAGCTTGTACCAGGCTTCGGCCTTGACCTTCCATTCACCAAAGATCCTCTGAATCCAACTGGTTCTCTTTCATCAAGACAGTATCAGCAAATATCAACGGGAGCCTCAACAAATTTCATCAGGACAGTTTTAATTGAAATGGGTGAGACATGCAAGTGTGAAACTTAGTAGATTATTTGATAAACTATCCCTTCTTACCCCTTTTAAGAAGGGCCTTTTAAACTAAAAACTGATGGTTGCTCAAAGCTGTTCTTTGAGCAAACTGTTCTGATCTGCTGAATTTCAACAATGCTGTAACTTTTGTTTTCCTGTATTCTGCTTCAGCTCTCTCTTTCCCTTGGAAAACTATGCAGTATGTGTGTGAATGTTAGAGTCGTTTAAGTGTTTAGTCTAGTTAATAAAGTCTTGTTCATGTCACATGTAAAGTTGTCCGTGTTCATATACTGGAGTCCCTAATCATGCAGATCCTGACTACAGGCTCTGAGTAGAACTGTACAATAAGATTGTTCTTTCCCATAACCTGGAAACGAACATTTCACTGAGTGTTTATTTGCCAAACAGGTTAATTGTGTCACAGACACGAGGTTCCACTCACTCCCTTACCCACGCACTCAATCACAGCTACTAATCACCGCCACCTGAAGATCATCAGCACCGTCATTATCACCAGCACTTAAGCTCCACACTCACACACTCTCACTGTCCGGTCTCGTTTGCACTACAGCCAGTTGTATGCTTACCTCAAGGACTCCAAACGCTAAACTTACCTGCCTCCCTCGTCTCCATGTCTCCATCGTCTCCAGTGCTCCCGTCTCCTACATGTATGTGTGTGTGAGTGTCAGTCCTCGTTCTCCACGGTCTCTTCCACAAATATGCAAACAAACAAAAGGACAGTATTACAATCTTATTATCTCCAAGATCATCATACTCACCAGGCCTTAAGGTGGCTCTGCTGATTGTCCTACCCAACCCTAAACCCATTATGCTTTTATCTCTGCCTCCGGTGTCTCTGTTGTAACAGAAGACGGACCATAACAGCTAAATCAGATGAGCCTCAGATCCATTCCAGGAGCTCGTGGACGATTTGCGCGAGCACCTCACCCACACCCACCGTCACGTCACCCCACGCCCGCTGCGGCTTATGCATCCACCGCTCAATTTCTCCCTGTGGTTTACCGCCAGGTCCCAGGGCCAAACCGGGCCTAATCAGGATCGGCGGAGGATTGCAGCGGATTCCTCCTTCAATGTGAGTTGGTACTGGAGATGCAACCGACCTCTACCCCACCGACACGGCCTAAAATCGCATTATCATCTCCAAACTGCAAGGTAAGGCCCTTCAATGGCGGATTCACTCGGACTCAAAAAGGCTCAGTTGTAAAGTCTTACTCTGCATTCGTCTCTCACTTCCGTGAGGTCTTCGGAAAACCTTTGGCTGATTCATTCAACTGGTGAGAAACTTTACAATCTGAAACAGGGAAATAAACTGTTAACGATTATGCCTTGCAGTTCAGAACACTAGCCGCCACCAGCGGATGGAATGAACATGCCCTCATCACCACTTTGTCAAGGATGGAGCCTAATGTGCGGTTGCATTCGCTGCATACGAGGACTCCATGGACTCGAACGCTTCATCCAATTCGCAATCCGCGTGGGTTCTCGTATCGCAGTCATGTCGCCTTGAGCACAGGGCCGCCACTTTCCAACACCCTCCTCGTCGGTCCGAACCCGTCAGCATCTCCAGAACCAGCAAGTGAACCTGCAAGTGGATTTCCCGTCTACATCTGCTGAAAGACAGAGAAGGCTGACCCTGAATCTGTGCTTATACTGTGGATCTCCGGTGCATGTAATCTCCACATGCCCAACTCGTCCCACTCGGCCGTGGTGAGTGCTATACATTCCCTCCATCCAAAAATGAAACCACTCACTACTATAGTAACCTTACTGCTGCTAATGCCTATGTTCCAGTGGTGCGCTCCTCGCTTCAGGGGTCAGCAGGAAAATTGCATCTCCGGCGCCCTCTGTCCGACCCGCAAGCTCAAGACTCGCTTTTCCGATTAACTACCAGGTCT
Organism: Culter alburnus; assembly: GCA_028476615.1. Lineage (NCBI taxonomy): Eukaryota > Metazoa > Chordata > Actinopteri > Cypriniformes > Xenocyprididae > Culter > Culter alburnus. The sequence continues at coordinate 67,800 of JAOTNS010000881.1, forward strand.
ACTCCATCACGGGCAAACCCCTAAGCCGTAAGATGATCCGTCGATGTGTGGGACCTCTCAACTAAAGTGGGTACTACACGGAGAACATCCATCTGCTGGTTCTGGAGGAGTCCACCGTGACTTGGTTCTAGGGCGCAAATGGCAAGAACAACACAGCCCCCCACCATCTCTGGGCTGAAGGGCGAAGTCCTGAAGTGGGGCGACCACTGCTCTCCAACTGCTTCCCAGTACTTCCTGTTCCAAGATCTCCTCTCTCAGAATATCTCCTCAATGCCACGTCCATCGAAAGTCCTGTTGAAAAGCGCTCTGTGGATATTCCATCCGACTACGCACACTTCAGTGACGTCTTTGCCCGCAACGTGCCTCCAGCTACTCCACTCCGGCCATGGGACTGTGCATCGATCTGTGGTAAGTGAGCCAGTGCCTAGGGACGCATCACCCCCTGTTCTGTACCGGAGGAGAAGGCCATGGAGGAATATCAAAGAGCCCTTAACCAAGGAACATCCGCCCGTATACTTCCCCTGCTGCTTCAAGCTTTTTCTTCGTGGGTAAGAAGGACGGCGGCTTGCGGCCCTGCATTGACTATCGCTCACTGAACAAAATAACTGTCAAGTTCCGGTACCCACTTCCTGTCCAGAGGCCCCTGGAACATCTCCGGGTGCCACTGTGTTCACCAAGCTGGACCTCCGCAGCGCGTACAACCTCATCCGGATATGCGAGGGGGGATCGTGTGGAAGACCGGCTTTGTCACGCCACCGGCCATTATGAATATCTGGTTATGCCGTATGGCCTGGTCAACGCCCCCTCCGTATTCCATGATTTCATCCACGAGGTGCTCGGGAGTTTCTCCATAAGTTCGTGTGGTGTATATTGACGACATCCTCATCTACTCCCGGAGCTTGGCTGAACATTGCCACCACTTGCGGAGGTCTCCAACGCTTACGGCAATTTAATCTGTTCCTCAAAGCAGAGAAGTGCTCTTTCCATCAGCCCTCGTCCCACTTCCTGGGATACGTGATTGATCACAGTGGCATCCGAATGGACGAGGGGAAGGTCTCTGCCATCCAGACCTGGCCAACTCCAACCACCATAAAAGAACTCCAACGCTTCCTCGGATTCTCCAATTTCTATCGCCGCTTCATTAAGAACTATAGCACCATTGTCAGCCCACTCACCAACCTGTTACGCAAGCAGCCCAAGTCTCTGTCCTGGTTCCCCCTGCCACCAATGCCTTGAGACCCTCAAAAAGCCTTCACCACCACTCCCCTCCTCGTCCACCCTAACCCGGACCGCCATTCGTCGTGGAGGTGGACGCTCCACCACCGGAGTGGGAGCGGTCCTGTCGCAGCAGCAGGGGACACCAAGTAGACTCCATCCATGTGCCTTCTTCTCCCGCAAGCTCAACCTGGCGGAGGTCAACTATGACATCGGTGACCGTGAACTCCTGGCAGTCAAGCTTGCCCTGGAAGAGTGGAGGCATTGGTTGGAGGGGGCTAACCATCCCTTCCAAGTTCTCACTGATCATAAAACCTTGAGTATCTGAAAGCTGCTAAGAGACTCAACCCTCGCCAAGCTCGATGGGCCATGTTCTTTTCACGGTTCAATTTCTCCATATCCTATCATCCAGGTTCCAAGAATATAAAGGCTGATGCTCTATCTCGTCTCCATGCCCCAGAGGAAAATAATGAAACTCCCGAAACTATCCTGCCTGAATCTATCTTCATGAGCCCCATCCAGTGGTCGGAATAGACCTTACCCTCCTCCAATGCCTCCTCACGCACTCCGCCGGGTTGTCCCCAGGGCTTGCAGTACATCACACGGACACGACGCACTCCACTCCTGCACTCCGTTCACTCTTCACTTGGCACTGGCCACCCGGGGGTCAATGAGACCCTCTTGCTGCTCAAACGCGCTTCTTGGTGGCCCAACATGGCCCCACGACATCAGGAGGTACGTGCAGGGCTGCAGGGAGTGTGCCATCTCCAAGAGCCCAGCAGCTTCTCCCACCGGCAAGCTCAATCCTCTGCCCGTTCCTGAGAGACCCTGGTCACCATGGGGGTGGACTTCGTCACCGATCTCCCCCGAGTCTGATGGTCACACATGCATCCTGGTAGTCGTAGACTGCTTCTCCAAAGCCTGCCATTTGATTCCCCTGGGAGGTCTACCTACCGCTATGACTATGCAGAACTAATGTTCAACCATGTTTTTCGTCATTATGGAATCCCCGAAGACAGAGGGCCCCAATTTATCTCCCGTGTCTGGAAGGCGTTCTTCTCCCTCCTGGGTGTGACCGTCAGCCTGTCGTCCGGATACCATCCTCAGTCGAACGGGCAGACGGAACGGAAGATCCAGGAGATCGGCCACTTCCTGCGTACATTCTGTCATGGCCACCAGGACTCCTGGAACCAGTACCTGGATTGGGCCGAGTACACACAAAACTCCCTCTGACAAGCCACAACTGGACTGACACCTTTCCAGTGCGTACTCGGCTACCAACCCCCACTGTTCCCCTGGGACGGGGAACCCTCCAACGTTCCGGCAGTCTACTGGTTCCGGGAGAGCAAGAGGGTATGGGACTCAGCTCACCACCAACTGCAGAGGGCCCTGCGCAGACGCAGAATGACAGCCGACCTTCGGCGCTCCAACGCCCCTACCTACCAACCGGGGCAGAAGGTCTTGCTGTCCACCAGAGACATCAGGATGCATCTGCCCTGCAAGAAGCTGAGTCCCCGCTTCATTGGCTCGTTCACCATCTTTCTGTCGAACCCCGTCACATATCGTCTTCAACTCCCTGCACAATACAAGAGAATTCATCCTACCTTTCATGTCTCACTATTAAAGACTCACCACCCTTCTGTTCTTCCCTCCACAGAACCTGACGTGGCAGCCGTCGAGCCCCCCCTTCCACTCATCCTGGACGATGGTACTGCCTACGTTGTTCGTGAAATTCTGGATTCCCGGCGCCGTGGTGGTCTACTGGAATATCTGGTAGACTGGGAAGGTTATGTCCCAGAGGAACGCTCATGGGTCCCCAAGAATGATATCCTTGATCCTAATCTGTTACAGACTTTCCACACCAACCACCCGGACAGACCTGCCCCACGCCCTAGAGGATGACCACCACGATGTCGGGGTCCTCGGCCCTCAGGAGCGGGCCGTGGGAGGGGGGGTACTGTCACAGACACGTCAGGTTCCACCTCACTCCCTTACCCACGCACTCAATCACCAGTTACTAATCACCACCACCTGAAGATCATCAGCACCGTCATTATCACCAGCACTTAAGCTCCACACTCACACACACTCACTGTCCGGTCTCGTTTGCACTACAGCCAGTTGTATGCTTACCTCAAGGACTCCAAACGCTATACTTACCTGCCTCCATCGTCTCCATCGTCTCCAGTGCTCCTCGTCTTCCTACCTGTCTGTGTGTGTGAGTGTTCCAGTCCTCCGTCTCCAGCGTCTCCTTCCACCATCACCTGCAACACAACAAAAAGGACAGTATTACCTCTTATTCATCTCCAAGATCATCATACTCACCATTCCCTTACCTGTTGCTCTGCTGATTGTCTCAATAAACCACCATTACTGCTTTTATCTCTGCCTCCGGTGTCTCTGTTGTAACAAATTGATTGTAATATTAATTTTATTACATTAAGTTAATTTTATAAAATCCAAATATTTACAATTATAACTAGTTATGATTAATTATTCATATTTCTTTTGAGCTAATTTGCTACAACGTTTACTATGAAGACTTGAAAAAATACAAAAATACAAATATAAAAAACACACCAGTGATGATTTGATTGTTTTTCAAAGAAATAGCCTACTCTCAGATTTATTGAAATCACTGCCTGTTAAATGAAACATACGAAATTTAAAATTAAATGAATTAATGAATAAAAATAAACTTTAAAAAAATCACTAAAAAAGAATGATTAATGATTCACAGGTAAGATAACACATAGGCCTTAGCAGAGAGGAACAACAGTCATTTAAAATGCAGAAATTATGTAAATAAAATATTAGAAACATTAAACATTATTTTATATTTAAATATAATAGCTTTGGATATTTCACCTGATTCCTGACCTGCAGCTAAACCACAATTTATGTATATATTTTTCCACCATCAAATATTAGCAATTAGTATTTTACAAATTTATAAGTAAATTAATTATATAAAACTATACTGTCAGTACACCATAGTTACACAAATTAATTAGATCAATCAATTGCCTTTATTGCCATTCAAAGGGACAGAAACCAAATTAATAATATTAGGCTTAAACGTTTCTTTATGGCTCCCTCTAGTGGGCAACGTTAGAGCAGGGGTTATAATACCAAAAATGCAATTATAATAGATGTATGAATTGATGCTCAAAGGGGGAACATCTATTCTAATCCAGGGGTTCTCAACTGATTAGGGTTGGAGTAACTCTGTTATTCTGAGGTCCAGCACTGACAGCCCCTGTTTAGAATATGCTGTTCTCCTCCTGAGCACCAGAAATTCATACATCTATTATAAAGTTAGTATTTTTGTAAAAAACAAAGAAACTATCATTTTTACTGTTAATACAAAATTTGCAAATTGCAACATCTTATTTGCCTAAATAAATAAACTATAAGCATCTTTGCTCTTTAAATGACAATAACTTGTTGTCATTTAATGTTGAAGAAAATGTTGAATGACTTAGGCCTAAAGAAAATGAAGGAGAGATCACGAGAAAACAAGGAAGAAAAAAAAATGTGCATGGGCTCTTAGGGCTAGGCTATATTTGTCCTAGTAAAACACAATGCAAAAACAATGGTCAAAACATGTTTAATTTGTTGTACTTCACTTCAACACTTACATAACAGAGCCTATATATATATATATATATATATATATATATGTTCCAGTCATACACGTCAAGGTTCACAGGTTGACCACATGATATCGCTATGACACAGTGAGAACATATCGTGTTTTTGTGACAATTATGGCAAAAACAGAATAAAAATAACATAAAATCGTGTTGAAAACAGCTGATGAAAAGCAAAGACGTTATCATTCCATAGACTTAACGTCTAATGTTAAAGTTTGTTTTTATGTTTATGCTCATTGGAAGAGGACATTTTGGAAGTTTTGTCAAACGCGTCTCGCTGAGGTCGGGGTTGATCGAGGCCTGATGGTATAATCCACAGATAAAAGTGTTGCAAATAAGATTTAATGTTTTTGTCTCTTTTCTAAATCCTAATGCATCTTGTTTTGAGTGTCAAGAATAAGTTTCTGAACACTTTGAAACTCTCTAGATTAATGCTGTTATCTATTAAGTCAGTCATTGACAAACACAATCTGACATAACTAATACCTAAAAAGTTGTACTTTGCAAATATTATGGAAAATGTTGATTCATTTAAAGAGATGAGGTTGAAATTGTGGGTCATATGAGAATGAGTTATTATAAATATATTTAGATAGGCTCTCACAAGTAACTAACAATTAATGCAACAATCAACCAATCTGTTTGTCTAGCAAACATTTAGTGTAATCAAATATAAACGTCAATGTCAAAAACTAACACCATGCTTCCTAATAATATCTCCAAAGAGTAGCATGTACAGGGTGAACAGCAACAGTCCTAGTACTGAGCCTTGTGGTACTCCATACTGAACCTGTGATCGGTATGACATCTTCATTTACTCCTACAAACTGATAACGGTCAGATAATTTGAACCATGTCAATGCAGTTCCACTAATACCAACATAATTTTTGAGTCTATTCAAAAGAATGCTGTGGTCAATAGTGTCAAATGTAGCACTAAGATCCAGTAACACTAATAGAGAGACACAACCATGATCGGATGATAAGAGCATCATGTGTCTTGGCAGAGGTTGGGGCTAAGGGTGCGTCTCAGTCAGCTCCATAGTTCAGTAGTCAGGGCACTGATCAGGGACTCTGTCATTTTAAGGGCTGTCTCAATTGCAAAATCCTTCCAGTGCACTGAAACATTAGTTTCCAAAAAAGTCCCACAATGCACCATCAAAACAAGGGAGCATCGATGCTCACTATGGCTGCATACTCCTTCTTTGCAAGCACTAAAAATGTATGTTCTATATTGTATGAATCTGTTTAGTATGAATGAAATTTGGATGTACTAAATCCACCATGTCATTATCATGTGACCTTCAGCATCAGTTGCGTTGCTTCACCTCCATTCACAAATCCTCTACCGTGGCCTCATGGGATAGTAAAGTGTCTATCATATGCACACTTCAGAATCTCGCCAAAAGTAGCAGGTCATCCAGGTACTGTTTGCCTACTCTTTTATGAGTACTATGAATTTGGACATGCTGCTTTTGTCACATACTATTTTTCACCTATATAGAATGAAACTATGCAATTTCAGACACAGATTCACAGATTCCCTTAACAAAAGTTCTAAAGCACTAAACATAAATCACTCAAGCCAACTCAATACACATCATGACACGAGTTAGATTTTTTAAAAAACATGTTTTATTAACAAAGTTTGGGAGGAGCACATTCAGATAATTAAGCTAATTAACATTCAGTAATACTATACACAGCAGACTTACCTCTGTTCCTTGACAGTTTTCCAGCACCCCATCTCCTCACTTCCAACTATTCCTATCCCAACCTGGGATGGGGGGAATACTCTGGGTTTGGGACAAATTCTGATCTTGGAGCTCTCTCCTTGGACAGCACGCCAAATACGCATAACCTTTACTCTATTTATTATATGTAAGTGTGAACTTGTGAAACCATAATTTAATTATATTTCAGCATAAACATACATCATTAGACAGGTAGTGAACATAATCTAGCTAACATAATTAATTTACAGCTGTAATGTTGCAGGTATGTGTAACAAGCAAAGTCTTTTTCATAATGTACTTAAAATAACAAATATAAAGAAAGATATAAAGTCTGCTGTTGTTCGTAAACAGCAGTAGTGATGTTGTACAATGGGTATGTTGTCATGTTGCCTTCAGTGTCCCGATGTGTAGTGAGTCAGGGTCCTTATAGTGCCCGAATTTGTGTACATGATATACTCATTCACAACCTAGGGAGCTAGTGAGCTGATCGAGACACACCCTACTTCATCAAGAACACGTGCCACAATAACTAGAAAACTGTGTCCTCTTCAGTAACACTGGCAAAATGATGCATGCCCTCTCATTCACCTTTTGTAAGAGTTTCATAATCCCAGTAAACCATCTTTAAAAATGCATCATCTAATTTTTCTTCTGTGCATTTGATACAGAGAACTGGAGATGCTGGAGAGAGAAAAAACTGCACTGGGGACCTTCTTTTGAGGCGACAGTGCTGCATGATACCTCACCTGTTAATCTGTTCATTTATTATCCAATGGTATTTAACTTTCCCGCTCACTGTTTCCTGCACTACGTTTGCATAACACATTCTCGTTCTTTCTGACAATGTGCCACTTTGTGAGAACAAATCTCACATTCTCTCCACAATCCCTTTCAATTTCTACTCCGTTTCTCAACTTTGATTTTACTGTGCATTTATGTACAGTTTAAGGTTTGCAACTTCAGTTAAACTATATTTGAACTTCATAACCTTAGATCTATTGCTTATTTCACAGATTCTCGAACCACCATCACAACGGGTATTCTGAGCTGAGTAAGCGTTGCTGCGCGAGCAGAGCGGACTTCTCTAATCGAGACTCAACATCCTTCATCCACACCATTACCTTCATCATCTTCTAGACTCCTACAGTACTTTAAAAATGTCTCCCAATTTCCATGTTAAACGGCTCACCACTGATGCGATCCTTGGTTGATCCAGCATGCTCCGATCATGTTTGTGTTTGGAAGAGGTTCTTTAGTGGACTGATCAGTGCTTCTCTCTGGGTATGATGACATGATGCTGTAAAAAAGCATCTTTCCGCTTACTACGGTTTGGAATAGTATGTAATTACACCCCCTCTGTGTGAGGAAAAAACTTGAGCTGAACCACAAGATGCTTGGCAATGAAAATCACAAATCATCACCTGTCTGTGGTTGTTGAAATGAGGAAGCTCTTCCAGATAATTAGCTCCACCGTACTCATCGCTGCCAAGTTTGAGGCACAAAATATTGTTTTCTATACATGCATCAGTTCTAATAAACATTTGTTTTTCCAGTGAACTGTCACTGAAGAATGTTAGGAATTTAACTCATGCATCTTTGTAATGTGTAATGATATTGTTGATCACCTTTCATGTTCATTTGAGGTGTGTTAATCCTAAAGGAGTTCACCTAAAAATTAAAATTGTCATTATTTACTCGCATGTCATTATTATATTCCTTCTGAACCCCAAAAATGTTGTCTATTAATAATCTTTCTCAAACTATTAATAATCTTTCTCAAACTGTGATACACGGAGCCCTTACAAAAAGTTAATTTTATTATGTAAATGTAATAACGCTATATGTACTTATCAGTATATTTCTGATAAGTACATAAAAAGTAAACTAATCTATCTTATTTTTAAGGGATTTGATTAATCGATGTAAGGGAGTGTCCTCAGGTACAGTACGACTTTTCCATTTTTTTTTTAAAGATTAGTTCACTTTCAAATGAAAATTACCCAAAGCTTTACTCACCCTCAAGACATCCTATATGACTTTCTTCTTTCTGATGAACACAATCTCCCCGTCCCCAAGCTCGCGACTGCCTTAAATACCATACACAAAGTTCACACAGCAAATATAACTCTCAAAATGGATCTTTACAAAATGTTTGTCATTCATCCTGCATGCATGCATTGATTCCTGTGAGTATAGTATGTATTTGGATGTTTAAATTTGATTCTGAAGGAGTTTAAGGCTATGCTCCGTGGCTAACGGGCTAAAGCTAACATTACACACTGTTGGAGAGATTTATAAAGAATGAAGTTGTGTTTATGAATTATACAGACTGCAAGTGTTTAAAAATGAAAATAGCGACGGCTCTTGTCTCCATGAATACAGTAATAAACAATGGTAACTTTAACCACATTTAACAGTACATTAGCAACATGCTAACGAAACATTTAGAAAGACAATTTACAAATATCACTAAAAATATCATGATATCATGGATCATGTCAGTTATTATTGCTCCATCTGCCATTTTTCGCTATTGTTCTTGCTTGCTTACCTAGTCTGATGATTCAGCTGTGCACAGATCCAGACGTTAATACTGGCTGCCCTTGTGTAATGCCTTGAACATGGGCTGGCATATGCAAATATTGGTTGCATACATATTAATGATCCCGACTGTTACGTAACAGTCAGTGTTATGTTGAGATTCTCCTGTTCTTCGGAGGTCTTTTAAACAAATGAGATTTACATAAGAAGGAGGAAACAAGGAGGAGGGTTTGAGACTCACTGTGTCATTTCCATGTACTGAACTCTTGTTATTCAACTATGCCAAGATAAATTCAATTTTTCATTTGATGGCACCTTTAAAATAACTCAGATTATGTTCATCAGAAATAAGAAAGTCATATACACCCAGATTGGCTTGAGTAAATCTTGGGCTAATATTCGTTTGAAAGTGAACTAATCCTTTAATATACCTTTATCCACTGCAGGAGTGCCGATGTGTTGTGAACCCTACACATTTTTATAAATATACTGGGGATAATGATCTGTTGAGGGTCAGATTTCAGCACCTGTACTATTTTTCTCTTCCTCACAAACACAAACTAGTTCTACATGAAACTAAAGAGGAATCAGAGGCCAGATTCACAATCTTCTTAAGAAAGAAGTTAAAATATTAAAGATAAATTCTGAGAAGTTTGTAAGAATGTTGATTGCAGTTCTTGAAAAATACTTAAGAAGTTCTCAAATGGTTTCTAATGAACATCTTATTGTCTTTCTTTAGAATGTCTTTGGTGTTTTATGACTGTTTGTCAGTTGCTGCAGAAGACTTGCTGATCAACTCAATGAAAAACACTTCAAAGCTTCTTTTTCAGCAGACCAGCGCATGCACACACTATTTTAGTTGAGAGTGAAAGTGACAGTGACATGACGTTATTGCTAAGTATTGTGACCCATACTCGTATTTGTCCTCTGCATTTAACTTATCCAATTTAGTGCATACACATTAGGAGTAGAGAGTAGTGAAAACACAAACACACACTCTGAAAACCTGGACACACACACCCGGAGCAGTGAGCAGCCATTTTGCTGCGGCGTCCCGGGGAGCGATTGGCGTTAAAGAGTAAGTTCACCCAAAAATGAAAATTCTGTCTTTATTTACTCATCCTCATGTCGTTCAAACCCGTAAGACCTTCGTTAATCTTCAGAACACAAATTGAGATATTTTTTGATAAAATCCAATGGCTCAGAGGCCTGCATTGACAGCAAGATAATTAAAAAATATCTTAATTTGTGTTCTGAAGATGAACGAAGGTCTTACGGGTTTTAACGACATGAGGATGAGTAAATAAAGACAGAATTTTCATTTTTGGGTGAACAAACCCTTAACTCCAGGTTCATACTCTGCAGTGTGTTTTCACTTTAATACTGTAGGGGGCATGAAGAAATCATGAAGCTGCAATACAGTTTTTAATTATCAAAAACACTGGCGGTAGTTGGCAACTTTTTTTAAAGAAACACTGGTGAGGAAAGAGTTAAAAAAAAATTGTTTGTAAACCACAGAATAAAGTCATACAGGTTTGAAATGAGTGTGTAAATGACATTTTTTCATTTTTTGGTGTACTGTTCCTGGAAGTGATACCCCACCTTCTCCTAGTTTGTGTTTTAGTCTCAATACTGTGAAATCAAAACACATGAATTGCAGATTCTAATACGGCTCTTCTAAAAGACACCAACAGTGAAGTCTCTTGGTGTAGCCTGTATTCTTCCAAGTTTTTATTCATTATCCAACATCAAATGGACTTTTTCATTCCTTCCCACAGTCGCCTTTGGCTTGCACACTAGAGGACTAGAGATATTTTGTAAAATGCCTTTTGTTAAACTAGGAGTGGGTGACCAAAATCTTGAAAACCAAAATCTTAAACCCTGTTATTAACACATATCATTTATCTGTGGCAGTGATGAATATCATCAAATAGTAAACAGGCTTGTCAGTACACCAAATTATTATAAATCATACAAAACCTTACAGATTCATAATTCTCCATGTCGTCACATAAAACCTCATATACTATATACAATTTTTTCGGCAGGCATACATACAATACTCTCACATGGTCACACTATAAAGCAAATCTCAAATGTTTGATAGATTATATTGTCTTCATATATAAACTACAATCATTCAGCTCTAAACTGTTACATGCAATTAAGCATCAATATAAAACTCTGTAAAGCTGCTTTGAAACAATATGTATTGTGACACGCAATATACAAATAAAGAGACACATGATTATTACTATTACAACACAGCTAAATGATTTTAGATATTCTTGGTTGATGTCTTTATTTCCATCCACAGCTCCAGGTAAAGATGCTGCTTTGGCAGTTTTCTCCTAGTTATCAAGCTGGACCATTAGTCTCAAATCAAGGGCCTTAGAAATGGAGAGAGACAAGAGATAAAACAATAAAACATGTAGAAATAAATACACAAAGCTGAGCAGTAGGTTAGATCCACACTGCACACTATGATCATATGCTGTTGCACTGAAAGCTTGTAAATTTAATATACAATTTCAAGAAGAATTGTATAAATCGTAAAATAAATAAAAAAAATAAATCACTGGTTGGTGTCATATTACAGTTCACACTGTTACTGGTGTATTCTTCATGTTAATCTTAATCCTAACTTACTTTAACAAAGGTCCTTAGAAAAGCCAGAGGAACTCAGATGAATCTTCACCATCTGGTTGCAGCTAAGATGAAAGTCCATAAAGCGTGTGCATTTTTGAGACTGATTATTGCATATGAACCTTCATCAGAAAGCACAAATCACAGCATCACTACAGAGTCTTATAACATTGATTTGTGTGAGAAACAGACCAACATTTAACTTGTTATTGACTGCTAATGAACGAAGAGATCTAGGGAGGATGTAAAGAAAAATACATTTATGAATGACAATTCTCAAACTTTTGGTTTGTTCCTCACAGAAAGGTATTATGTGATTACAGAAGACATGGAATATGCTGCACAAGTCAAACTTTTATGGTGTTTCTGAATTCTAGTCTCCATGAAATTGCATTGATAAGACATTTACTGATGCAAAATGTATGAAGAACCAATACAAACCCGTAAAATGTCACACTACAGGCTGGTCTTGTGCGTGACCTCTGCAAGATCTGAATTCCTTCCTCCAGTAAAAACCAAGCATCTACCCTAGACATGGAAACACATTATACAGATAAAATTATTTAGATTTTAGGGACTGATAATTCTATACTTTATACTTTGTTTTTCACACATTCATTTGAACAATTGATTTAAATGATTTAAATGGATGAGGATCATGTCACTCCAAACCTGTATGACTGACTTTCTTCAGCAGAACACAAAGATCAGTTAATATATATTATTGGGTTCAAGCGTTTTAAGGCCTTTAAGAACCTGTGCAAAAAAATATTATATTTTATTAAGCAAGCATGTAACCATTTAATTCATAGATGGAAATGATAATTTATAGCCAATACAGGCAATTTACCATAGAATGGTTATGAATATGTTTTTTTATTTCAGCCATTTCATGGGGTTTGCCATAGAAATACATCATTTTTACCCATTTTTAACAATTATAGCCTCACCTATGGGCTGATCTCCCTACCTGACAATTGGACTAATCATGAAGTGAAAGCCATTTTAAGGCTGGTTCACACTGTGCGATTTTGGCCACGATTTGGTCGTCTGAGACAAATTTTGCAAATCCTAAAAGATTCCTATAATCCTAGCCTAAAATCTGTTGTCTTTGATCGCTAGTTTGACATGTTCACTGACAGCCGGTTAATGAATGTTGCGATCAGATTTTACCTCAGACGAAATTCTGGCAGTGTCAGAAGATTTGGCGTACAGTCCTCCAGTGTGACTTCTCCTACGACGAACGTCAAATTGTCTTCGTTTTTCAAGACAGGCCGTGATCAAAATTAATGATAGAGATGTGTTTGTTAGCCACCATTTCAGTCCTGTGTGTAACGCAGCTCACTGTCATCGAATGTGTATGTTTTGATGATGTAAAACTCCGGACAAGTTTTCATGCGCCCGTCCGTTTTTAACGCGTTTTTGACTGTTGTACAGTCTGACATTAATGACAGCTGAGATCCCACAGTGTGACATGAGGATCATGTTCGTACAGTCTGACAAGTAACCATCTTAAAGGACTGTTATAAATCGCACAGTGTGAACCCGGCTTTAGCCCCTTAGGGAACGTGAATCAGAATTTCATCTCTTTTTTTGATGACTATTGATAATCATACTCCATAGAATCTCGCTGCACTTAATTGGTTCCAATCAGGACAAAAACCTAAGACTAGTTCACAAAAGTTGTTTTTTTAAAAAATCCAAAACACCTGAAAATTGAGGCAGGGATTCCACTGATATAAGACACTTTGAGTCTAGGCCTAACGGTTCAGGAGTTACAGTATGAGATATTTTGTACTTTTGAAGTCAGGCGGATCAGGTGAGCCTTGGTGACGATGTAGACGGTGTGAGCACTACCAGCCCAAAGAATGATGATCCTTAAAAAAATGTAACAATTACAATAGTGTTTCAGTGCTTCACGTTTGAACCTCTAATAAGGTTAGTAAGAAAAGTTTCATTCCAATTGAATTCCATTGTATTTTCCAAAACTGTTTGGGACATCAACAGTTATTTTGTGTTCCTCAGAAGAAAGTAAGTCATAACATGAGGGCGAGTAAAATAAATGACAGATTTCTCATGGATGGATTATCAGTTTAAATATGTGCTACACAGTTCCTAAAAACAGACAAATTCATATAGGAACAAGACAGAAGATGATTTCACATGTTTTTCTTACTCGAGTTCTGTTAGACTGGAGCAGTTCTGGATGATTTGGAGGATACAATGAGTCCACATCTCACTTAGACAGTCCAGTCTCATTTTCATCTTTTTCAGTTCAGAGAAAGAATCAAGAACTGACATTAATGCATCTGAATCTTCTTGGTGAATTATCTGAGTAAGTTTGGCCCACTCAATGTTGATTGGCTCTGGACACTGAAAGATGAGTGTGAGCGACCGCAAAGATGCTGAAGTTCCTATGCAGATACTATAATAAAAAAATAAATAAATCAGAATTGGCATCAATGTTGTCTATAAACCAACAAGTCATTGTTTTAAATAACTTTCAATGAATTTTTTCTTCACCTGATTTCTTCATCGATTGACAAACGAAGAAAACACTTCTCTAAGTTTGTAAATGTGAAGAAGACAACAATGCTGCAAATCAAAGGACAGAAAAAAGATTCATGAACTGAACATAAAACAAAAGCACACTGAAGGATGATAACTCATGTGTACATAAATACTTTAAATGTATTTTGAGACATTACCGCTGTGATCTCTGGGTCTGTCTTCTTGTGAAATTCTTAATCAGTTCATCAACATATAGATCAGAGTCTGATGAAACTTCTACATCTAAGCTGTAAAATCAAATCCAGAAGATGAGTGTACAGACTAAATCAAGTTAACTTGCAATAACAAATAATATAAACATAATAACATTTTAAATGTATAAAATATGTATCACTGGTTAACCACTGATTATCTACCCAAAAACCTGTGTTCCAAAAACCAAAGACCAACAATTTTTGATGAATTTTGAATTTTTGAACTATTGACCTAGACAGTCCCGAGAAATGTGCCACAGTTATGGAAGTTGAGCCAAAAACCTAGGACTAGTTCACCAAATTTTGTTTTTGAAATAATCTTTAACGAACGATTCAGTGGACAGTGGACCTAGAGGCAAAAGTTGTTCAGAATGAGGATGGGATCCAAAATTGTTTGGGACATCACCATTCTGTAAAACAAGTTATTCTGTGTTCCTCAGAAGAAAGAAAGTGATACAGGTTTGACACAACATGAGGGTGAATAAAATAAATGACAGATTTCTCATGGATTCATGGATGGATTATCAGTTTAAATATGTGCTACACATTTCCTAACAACAGACACATTCATATAGGAACAAGACAGAAGATGATTTCACATGTTTTTCTTACTTGAGTTCTGTTAGACTGGAGCAGTTCTGGATGATTTGGAGGATACAATGAGACCACATCTCACTTAGACACTGTAGTTTCATTTCCATCCCTTTCAGTTCAGAGAAAGAACGAGAACTGACATTAATGCATCTGAATCTTCTTGGTGAATTATCTGAGTAAGTTTGGTCCACTCAATGTTGATTGGCTCTGGGCACTGAAAGGTGAGATCGAGCGACTCCAAAGATGCTGAAGTTTCTATCCTGATACTATAATATAAAATAAAAAACAGAATTAGCATCAATGTTGTTGTGTCTATTGTTATGGAATACAGACTCAGAGAAGTTCGATGAATAGGAGTTTAGGTCCCGTTCTTCGTGATCCCATGTTTCAAACTTTAGTTAGTGTGTAATGTTGTTGTTAGAGTATAAATAAAATCTGTAAATTTTAAAGCTCAAAGTTCAATGCCAAGCGAGATTTTTATTTAACAGAAGTCGCCTACATCGAACGGCCAGTTTGGACTACATCCGTCTACTTCCTTCTTTAATGACGTCACTAAAACAGTTTTTTGACTAACCTCCGGCCACAGGAATACACAAAAAAGGGGGCGTGGTCTTGTTGCGCTCACACGGAGAAGAGCAAGAGTTGCGTTTGTAGAGTGTGTTTGTCGCCATGTCGTCGAAACGCTGTTATTTTCATCCCGCAGTCCAATCACCTTTGTTTGGCCTTCCCAGGGACGCTGTACTTAGAGATCAATGCTGTCGAATCACAACACAGGAACCGCTGGCACAATCAGAACTCGTTACGTATTTCTGAAGGAGGGACTTCATAGAACAAGGAAGTCATCAGCCCGTTTTGTGACAGTGGAAACAGCGGCATACAGATAAGTAAATTATGTGAAAAATACTGTGTTTTTTTACACGCGAAACATGAACACATGTTATATTGCACACTATAAACACAATCAAAGCTTCAAAAAACCACGAAAAACGGGACCTTTAACAATGGTTGAGAAGACAGATGATGGTGAGTAAGATGATTAGAGTTGTGAAGAAGTATGGAGCGAGAATATTGAGTCACTTTGTGTTTGTAGATGGAGAATGGCGATTGTTGAGCAGAGCAGCAGGGCACACACTTCAGTGAGTGTAGCAGGGTGAGGGATCTAGAGCAGTGTTTCTCAACCAGGGGTCCGTGGACCCCTAGTGGTCCTTGACGTAATGCCAGGGGGTCATTATAAAATATCTGAATATGAATATTTGTATATTTTTGCCATTTGACATGTTCCCATTAAAGAAGAAGATTATATATGTATAATATAACTGACGATATGACTGAATATTGGACAAGTCAGCTAATGTAGTAGTAAATTCTACTTGATTGCATTTGGTCATCACAAAGACATTAAAGGATTAGTCCACTTTTAAATAAACTTTTCCTGATAATTTACTCACCCCCATGTCATCCAAGATGTTCATGTCTTTCTTTCTTCAGTCGAAAAGAAATTAAAGTTTTGATGAAAACATTCCAGGATTATTTCCTTATAGTGGACTTGAATGGGCACCAAACAGTTTTGAAGGTCATAATTAGTTTCACTGCAGCTTCAAATTGTTCAACACGATCCCAGATGAGAAATAAGGGTCTTATCTAGTGAAACCAGTGCTCATTTTCTGAAAAAAATTGAAAATTATATGAGTTTTAACCTTAAATGCTCATCTTGAACTAACAATTCTTCTTCTCCTCTATTAGAATTCCAGCAGTGTAGAAAACTGCTACGTGTAATACTGCCCTCCACAGGTCAAAGTTTGAACTAATTGTTATATACTATTGAACTAGCATATTGCATATAAAATTAGTTCAAACTTTGGCCTATGGAGGGCAGTATTACGCTAGGCAGCGTCTACATGCTGGAATTCTAATAGAGAAGAAGAAGAGAGCTAGTTCAAGATGAGCATTTCTGGTTAAAACATATAATTTTCAGTTTTTTCAGATAATGAGTGATGGTTTCACTAGATAAAGACCCTTATCTCTCAGCTGGGACGTTTGAACGATTTGAAGCTGCAGTGAAACTAATTTTGACCTTCAAACCGTTTGGTGCCCATTGAAGTCCACTATAAGGAGAAAAATCCTAGAATGTTATATCAAAAACCTTCATTTCTTTTCGACTGAAGAAAGAAAGACATGGACATCTTGGATGACATGGGGGTGAGTAAATTATCAGGAAAAGTTTATTTAAAAGTGAACTAATCCTTTAATGATACCAACGAGCCAAAATTATTCTGGGGTCCTTGAGGATGGTTCTAAATATGACAGGGGTCCATTACTCAAAAAAGGTTGAGATTCACTGATCTAGAGGACGCTGGAGACACAAAGGAGCAGGATAGATGATGGAGCACTGGAGCATACAGGTTAGTGGAGGTAAGTGAGTCCCTCTCATGATCAAGACCTAACAAAGTGCAGTGGTGAAGTGTGTGCCTTATACTGCTGTGGTGATGAGTAGATGGCTAACAGGTGCGAGTGATTACTGAGTCTGAGCAGGTGAGTGACAGGAGGGATGATGGGAAACGGAGTCCAGGGAAGGTGAGACTGTGACATCTATAAACCAACAAGTCATTGTTTTGAATAACTATGATTTAAAAAAAAAAGATGATTAATTAATGGTCTTTTATGCACCAGTCATTATCTCCATCATTAGCTGATAGTGTGGTACTTTATTGTTTGATCTTTTTTGGGATACCAGTTTATCAGCATTATTACTACCATAATTCTGAGTTTGTGTGCCATATATCTTAGCATAAGTGTTAAACAGATTTGGTTTGCTGTCTGCTATAGAGGGGCTCGGAAAGAATATCCTACTCGAGATCCGATTCCCCCCTATAACAGGCAAAAATTAGTACAAAAGGAGGAGAAGGGGAGGAAGGAGGGATGCCAAAACAACTAACAACAGGAAGAGGCAAGATGCTGGTTTATACCTTGGTATTAATTGGAAGATTAGATGGGGTACTCCTCCCGAAATTATGTTTATTAACTTTACTTATAATCTGAAGGTATTAGATTGTGCAGAACAAACTATGACAGGAAAAGGCTTATACATACACATGTACTGCTAGATTATGATATTATGGTTATTGAACAAGGAGATGATATAACTGCTTATCCAAAATACAATCGTCACATAAGTTAATCTGGTTATCAGAGAAAACAGATATTTGATTAAAGAAAAAGAGTTCACTTTTTCTTCACCTGATTTCTTCATTGATTGACAAATGAAGATAACACTTCTCAAATGTGAAGACGACAACAATGCTGCAAATCAAAGAACAGAAAAAAAGATTCATGAACTAAACATAAAACAAAATCACACTGAAGGATGATAACTCATGTGTACATAAAATACTTTAAATGAATGAAATATATTTAGAGACATTACCACTGTGATCTCAGGGTCTGTCCTCTTGTGAGAGTGTTTATCAGTTCATCAAGATCAGAGTCTGATGAAACTTCTAAGAACAAGCTGTAAAATCAATCCAGAAGATGAATGTACAGACTAATTAATCAAGTTAACTTGCAATAACAAATAATATAAACATAATGACATTTTTAAAATGTATAAAATATGTATCACTGGTTAACCAACCAGTGATGTATGAATAATATAAAAAATAGAATGAATATATAGATAATAATTTTATCCATCATGTATCTGTCAAAGCACTACCTCACTTTCTACTCTTGTGATAAACAGGCAGAATCATATGGAAATCTTCAGATGAAACTGCACTCAGTAAAATCCAGTTCTTCAATGCACTGACAGCACTGAGAGCAGTACAGCAGGACCCAGCAGTCTGTTCTGCTTATGACTGCATCATATGCATCAATACTTTTCCAGGTTTCCATAGCTTTTTTCACAAAGTCCTCTTCATGAAGTTCATAGAGACAGTGAAGGTACAAAAATCCGTTATCTGAATCTTTATTTTGACCCATTTTCAAAATCCATTCTTTCAGATGAGTCTGCGTGTTTGAATGAACAACGAGACCATGTTCCTCAAGTGTGCATCTCACATCCTTATTCAGCAGACCAAATGCAAACTGCACCACAGCTGGAAAATGTAGAGGACAAAAATCATCATAATGATATGAGTTTTCATCAATGGGAAATAGCTGTGTTAATTTTCTCTGGGACTCTTTTTCATCCAGAAGGACATAGTACAGAGCAGTGAAGAACTCCTGAAAGCTGAGATGCATGAAACTGAACATCGTCTCCTGCTGGATTCTTCTCTTAAACAGGATCTTGCACAGGAACGGACTGCCAGCAGGGTCAGAAACTGTTTCATAAACACTTTTCTCATCCAACAGGACTTGCTGTTCCAGCATCCCTCTCTCTGCCAGCTGACCCAGACTCCTCAGCAGGGTCAGGATGGACTGACTCGAACCCTGGCAGTGATGCTTCAAGAGCGTGCACACAAAGTCAACGTAGATGGAGGTGGTGGTTTCCAGTCCACTTGTTACATCTGCAGCAGTTTCGAGTCGTTCCTTGATAGTTGTGCAGATGATCCAGCAGATGACAGGGATGGAACAGGCGGTGATGAGAGTTTCATTCTCCTTCACAAGTTTGTAAGGCTCTCCGAAATCTTTCTTATTTTGAAAAAACTTCTGGAAGTACTCCTCTACCCCCTTTTCTGAAAATCCCATGATCTCAGAGAAACGCTGAGGTCCTTTGAGCAGTTTACTCAGTGTATCTGTGGCTGTAGATCTGGAGGTGACCAGAAGGAAGGACTCTGGCAGGATTCGACCCCTCAGCAGGTCACAAAGAATGACCTCAGCTGGGGCTTTCTGAAGCAGATCAGTGTGTGGTGACATGTCATTAATGTCCTGAGTTGAGTCTCAGCTCATCAAATCCATCGATGATGAAGAGCATCTTCTCTGGTGAATGCTGTAGTACCTGTGAGATCTGATCTGATGTTAAACTACAACTGCAGCTCAAGATCTCCGCAAAACTCTTTATGCCACAAATGCGGTTTATTTCTTTACACTTCAAGTGGAACACAACATCAAACCGCTCTTTGTAGAGGTCTCCAGATGCCCAGTCCATCATGATCTTCTGCACAGAGAAAGATTTCCCGTTCCAGAATTCCCCTGCAGTTTAACAGCACTGGGACCGTTCCCGTCTCCATGTGGTCGAACAGAGAGTTCAGATGGACAGAGTCATCACTGCTCCGGGCGCTGAGGACCTTCTGGAAGCTTTCTCCACTGGATCTGATCTCTTCTTCTCTTTCTTTTCGACCTCTATGTCTCTGAAGGATCAGAGGTTGTGTGTAGCGCTCAGACAGCAGCACTTGTTCACCAGGCAGTGAGTTATACTCGTTCACACACCGATATTCCCTGCAGATCCGCTCCTTATATTTTAAAATCACAGATCTGTTGCTGCACACATAAAATAAGCAATGTTAACAGGGTTAGTGCATTTTAAAACTAATTCTGATTCTAATAGAGTAAGACATTTTAGAGCAGACTGTAAGTAGCTGCTAAATAAAAGACAAAAGGAAAACATTCAAGACATATCAGATTTATCTCTTACCTGAGGTTTGTGTTGTTTCAGAGGGTGGGCCATTCGAAGTAGAACCTGCAGAAAATTAGAAAACTTTCTTTAAAGAGAACCTCCAGTATTAAGACTTGTTGGCTTAATATAATGTAAATGATGTTCTTACTGAAATATAATAAAGACGGGTAAACGGAAAAAAAACAGATGACGATGAAAAAAAGCCAAAAAGAAAAGAATTAGATAGAAATTAACGAAATAAAATGAGGGTAAATATTGGAGCGGCTTTTACGAGGTGGAGGGAGCTACGTGTCCTGAAAGGATTAAAAGCCAATGCAGAGTTAGCCACATTTCTGCTTGACAAGTAAGTATCCCTGCTTGATTACACGTTCATAAGCAATCCTCTCTAATCTCAAATCTCCACACGCGCCAGTCCTCTCTGCTGAGGTGCTCGGGAGTGGACCACTCAGCGACCTCTGCCCTGTCTCCCATCCCTGTCTGATGCTCCGCGCCACACGGCTTCCTCTTTCTCCCTGACCGTTGACTCCTCGAAGTCGCTGTGGGTGTGAATTCCTCGTCGAGCCCATTGACTCAGTGTCAAAACTCTAGCCGCATAACATACAGATAAAATGTCACGCACTGTGCAAAGCAACTATTGAAACCTACTAATTCACTGGCTTGTCATGTTGCTGAAATAATGTACTAGCAAACCTTATTTAGCATTACATATCGATAGAATAATTACTTGCATACTGTAACGTTAGTTACCGTTATATTATCTTACTAGCTATTTATTACTTATAGAAATAGTGCAACGTCATATAGTTACATTACATGCATTGCAAAAATACGTAATGTTTGAGGACCAAGTTTGGAGTCAAAGTATGGGCAGGCCATAGTCAATGTAAATCATATTGTTGATGTTTCGTCCGTATCAGTGGATGTGCCATAACTTTTTATCCGCCGTCATCGGTGGCCCTGCTTGCTTACTAGCCTGCGCGTTCACGGCAGGCTCCGTTGTGATGGGGAGGAGCTGTGGAGGGAGGGCGTAGCGCAGCAGAGAGCAAGGGGAGTGACCGTGAGTGTGCTTGTTCAAAAATTTTCAGATAAGTCAACGTTTTCTAAAAACTCCCTACTGCAGCTAATATATGTAATGAGTCTCTTACTGAAATATGCAGTAGAAAACCAATGAACTATTTACATTATTTAAAAAATTCATGACATCAATATTTTTTTACCAAATTAGTTTATTTAATATTTTTTTTTTCATTAATAGATGTAATTATTTCATTCATTCCCACATTTATTTTATTTCATTCATTTTACCATATTTTTTTTTACACATGATTCACATAATTTCACATTTTACACTTATAAAAGTGTTTATTTTTTTAACAATTTTTATTCATTAACAATTTCACCTTATTGACATATACCAAATATATAATATTATTTCCCCCCCTATTACATTTATTACAAAATTTGTTTATTATCTACCATTTTAAATTTGTAAACAATTTAGTTTTTCATTCCATTTCATAATTTAATTTAAATATATTATTATTCATTACATTTTATTATTAATTTTATATTTTATTTTTTATTTTTCATTCAATTCACAAAAACAAAAATTAACATTATTTATATGTTAATCATGTTAATTTATTTATTTAATCATAATTTATTTATTATATTTTTAAAATTGTTTATAATAATAATTTAATTAATTCATAATTGAACATTTTTTATTCAATTATTCATAAACCAAATATTTAACAATTCAAATTATTAACAAATTTAATCAATTATTTTTAGTTTTATTCCAATTTAATATTACCATTATGCCTATATTTTTGTTTTTAATATCATATAAATTTTACAAGAAAATAATTGAAAATATATTTTCCATTTTAATGTATGATAATATATTCTTTATTAAGTTATTCATTATTAATTTGAATAATTTATTTTCACACAAATAACAATTTTATGTTTTTTTTTCAATAATTATACATTTATTACCATTTTAATTTTAACCATCATCATTATTAATGATTATTTTGTATTTTTTTCTCATGGTTTTTTTTTTATAACATTATTCATGTATTGTCATTCAACTAATTTTTTAACATCATATTTATTTTTTTATATTATTTTTCATTTACAATTGTATCAAAATTTTTACCAATTTTTATTTTTTTGTATATTTTTAATTTTATTCATTAATTGTTTTCAATACATGTTTTTTAAAATAATCATACCTATTGTTCTACATATAATCATTGTATTTATTTTAACATAAGTGCAATATTTTTAATATTTTTTCATATTTTTTTACAATTATTACAATATTTTTTTTTTTTTTAATATATTTTATTTTTTTTTTACATTTATTTTTATTTTCAATTCATGTATTTGTTAATTTAACCTATCAATTTTTTTAATAATATCCATTAATTGAATTTTATTTCACATCCCCCAAAATTTATCCAATATTCAAAATTTTACATTTTTTTTTACCATTAATTTTTATTTTGATCAATTCTTTTTTACAACACCCAATTTATTTTTAAAAATAACAATCATTTATTCCAAAATAAATTATAATTTTTCATATTTTCAATGTTCATGTTAAATTCTTTTCATTTTATTATTATTTTATACTCTCTTTAACATCATAACATGTTTAATTTTATAAAATCATTCAAATTAATCTTTCATCCAATTCTTCATTTAATTCATTTAAAATATATCATTATATTTTATTAAACTTTTATATTGGTTCAATTTGTTTTAAATATTTTTATTTTTTTGAAAAATTTAAAGATTAATTCATTTCTTCAATTTAATATTTTCTTTGCATTTATTATTTAAAAAATTTTTTATTTAAACATATTTTTATTCCCATTTATAAAATTTCAACATTATTGAATACAAATTAAATATTTTTTATAATTTATGTTTTTTTTTATCCAATATATATTTAATTTTATATTTTTTCACATTTGTTTTTTAACAATTCATTACATTATCATTATTTAATATATTCAAAGTTTACTGAATTATGCATATAAAATTTTTTTTAATATTTATTTATTATCAATTTTTCATAAATTCTTTACTTGGTCAATGGAGGGTGCATTTGTTAGGCGCACACGTTGTGTTCTAGTGTCGATGACATCAAATGGTTGCATTTCCATTATAATTTTAAGTTCTTCAAATTTAATGCATGTTTGAATAAATCAGTTATGACAGACGTGATTTAAATGTTTAACTTCAAAAAAACTATTGGAGTTAGAAAAATGATTATGCAATTCTAAAAATTTTAATCAAAACATCATTGAGTGTAATTTAAGTGTTTGTATATAAATAAATAAATTTAACCTTCAATATTATTATAGCAGTACCAACATGTGTAGTTTACAGCATTAGTTGAGAGATTTTTCCTCTAGAAAATTTGCCATGTTCTGTAACTGAAATACTACATCCAAAGTAAGTGATATCGAAATTGAATCGAAATTGTAGTCGAATCGAATTGTAAAAATTGTGTCAATACCCAGCCCTAGAACAAAGACATGGTTCTTTAGGAAGTTTTATTGATCCACAGACATCTTCCCATTCTTTTCTCCTCTTCTTATCGCTAGTAAAGCAGTAAAGACTTGCATCACTTCTTGTTGCCCTTCGACTGCACAATGTGGCATCGTATATTATATTCAGAGTTGTGTTGCGGAAGCTTCAGAGCGCTATTAATCTTTTGTGTCGAATCTGCTGTTCGGAGCGCCAAAGTCACGTGATTTCAGCAGTTTGCCAGTTTGACACGCGATCCGAATCATGATTCAACACACTGATTCATTTATGATCCGATGCTTTCTGAAGCAGTGTTTGAAATTGGCCATCACTATACAAGCATTCTCGTGGCTTTATAATATTAATATTGAACCACTGTACTCACATGAACTGATTTAGATGTGTTTTTAGTACATTAATGGATCTTGAGAGAGGAAATGTCATTGCTCCCTATGAAGGCCTCATGGAGCCATCGGATTTCAACTAAAATATCTTAATTTGTGTTCTGAAGATTAATGAAGGTCTTACAGGTGTGGAACGGCATGAGGGTGAGTAAAGGCCCCTGTATACTTCAATCAAAATCGAAGAACGAACTGATGTGATGTTATTTCGAACAAAATCAGGTCAAAACGAAGATAACGTAATAGGAGGTGTGTGCTGAGGCTCTGCCTTCACTCGCTTTAGACACATCTTTGACTCATTTTTGACTTTATTTCATGAAGACGTGACGTGACTGCGAGTGCTAATTTGCAGAGCTCGAGCTAACATACCCATGTTGTTATGATCAGATGCTTTTCTTATGCTCTCTATAATAAATGCTTGATGTTTTCTTATTTTGTTGTGTTTTATTTTGTTACTGAGAAGAAAGTGCACGGCACATATTACATATTCATCTAAAGTCTCAGCGGTGTGGGCGGAGTCAGGCTTTCGTTTACAGTATATGTGGTCACGCATTTCGAACTTCGTTTTACTCCTAAATGAAGAACGAAAAAGAACTTCATTTGAAGTATACCGGGGCCTTAATAAATGACAGAATTTTCATTTTTGGGTGAACTAACCCTTTAACTTAAAACTGATTGCCTCAATTTTTTTTTGAGTTTTGCCAACTTATTCAGGTTTACAGACCTGGGGTGTAAATTATAAGATGTCAAAAGCTAAATCTAAACATTCAGCATTAATATATTGTATTAGCAAGTATCTAGTAGATCCTTTTACTAATAGAACAATGAATATGACCTGTGATTACACATGAAATATCAATACATTCAATATATCCAAAAAATGATCATAGTTAATATATCAACATCTATGAAATGTACAACACATTTACTGACTAGGTGTAATATTTATGGTGATATCACGTGTTTTACTGTTAGTGATCACAGGTGCTGTAATAGGCTTCCACTCTGAGCCCAGCATCAGATCTGACAATGTCCTTGATACTGACAAACACTAAATGACCAGGTAAAAATGTATTTTAAGCACCCAATAACTCTATTATTAATGTTCATTAATGTTGTTCATTTTAGCCTTAAATATCATGAATGAAATTAGCACTTATTCAGCACAATAATTCAAGCTTGTAATGATTTGACATCAGCTGAATTAAGGGCGATTGGGACATGAGGTCAAATGGGACAGTATAACTACAGAATTTATTTCTCACCTAATGAGTGAAAATAAAAACTTTTTTGCTGAGCCCTAGCTGTGAGACCACATCATTTAAATGTGATGACCTCATTGTCGTGACATCATGTAGGTGGGCGGGGCAGGCATCAAACAGGAAGTTGACTGTGAAATGCATGAACTGAGGAAATGACATAAGCTCTTGATAGTTTTAATAATAAGACAGTTTAATAGGCCTATCACGAAAACTTTTCAAAAGGTTTTGTAGCTGGTATGCTGGTTTGAGCTCCAAGTGCTGGTCCTAATCTTGTATGCATAGGACCATCATAAACCAGCTCAAAGCAGCATACCAGCTTCAAAACCTACTTTAACCAGCATATGCTGTTTTACAACAGGACATCGTTTTCCACTGAATTACATTATTTGTCCCAAATTGTTGGTAATTATAATTATATAAGTATAAAGTATGAAGTTTACTTCACCCTGGAAGCCATTTTTATTAATAGTTGTCTTTTGGCTATGTTTCATATAGAAAAATCATATGGAGCCTCTTTCTCTTTAAGTTTTTCTTTACTTAAAAACTTCAAAACTTAACGTCATCGACGCCATTTTTGTTCTTGAAGTAAGCGCCTTTATGTTTTTTTGATTCATTGTTTTGAACTTTAAGTTAACACACGACGATCTGGTGGGCAGACAAATCTTACTAAGGCTTGGTGTTTATTTATTCATAAGATGAAAATATTGGACATATTTAAGTTTCACGAATGATGCGAAAACTAGTAGTCTATTCCCACCACAGTCTATACAGTATTCCCAAACCCTTATGAAAAGTATATAGGTTGCTACTATTTTGTCGCCCTTCAGCTAAAATGGGCCACTAGTTTCACTTTATGATCTGATTTTTAAGCGATATTATATCATAAATTATAAGTGCACAATTATATGTGCATGTTATATTTGCAAAGAAACATACCTGAAGTGTCCACGGTTTTGATCCATTTGCGGAGTTCAGGAGAAATTTCATTCACTTTATCATCTTTCAGCAAAATCAGAAAATCTCGACACACATTTTCGCCCTTTCCAAGGATGATGTCCAAAAGTTTAATAACCCTATCTCTGGGAACTGTCATATACTTCAGTTCCTCGTACTCCGGTTGTGTTATAAGTTCTTTAGCTTGAACATGTTGCAAAATACAAATCGAATCCAATCTAAGCCAATTGATGAGTTCAAGTTTGCTTTTCAAAAGGACTTTCTCCATTTTCTACAACAGATTTACGCCACAGCCTTATAGACTCCTTAAAAGTTTGAAAACATTGCAAGCAACGTTTCCTGACCCTTCGCTAAGCCATGTCCGAAAACCGCCCCAAGCCAATCGTGGTTTAGCAACCGTAACTAGGTGCGGTCTGTCAAACTCCAATATTATGATGCTGCAGTGCAGACTCGGAGCCTGCTGCATCAAAGAGTATAGAACCCAAGAGGTGACACTTTGATACTTTTTTTGCTAACAGCCACTAGATGGCGCTCCGGTAGCGCGGCCGTCATTATGGGGTGAAAATACTAACTGGACCATAGAATCCTTCCCATCTTACACACCCAAAATCGGCGAATTTCACTGCCAAATCAGAGGCGCAATAGAACAGTTTTTTAAATTAAGTCACCAGTAATTGTATGGCTCCTACAGTAAATGTTTGTCTAATATATGTTTATTTTTTACCAGTTGTGGAATCCAACCATTCATCCATCTGTGGTAACGTAGTTAGCCTACTTTATTGAGTATTTCCATTTTATGCAACTTTACACATTTATTAATAGTAAATTAATAATTAATAAATTTCAAATCATTATGTTTGCAGCAAACAATATATTTCAGACCTAGTGGAGTAATAAAATCTAGGTCTGAATTGAAATAGCTATTGTACGTTTTAATGGATCACTACAAACATAATAACCTTATAATACATGATGCATTGCTGTGTCCGTTATCCCATAATTCCCACTTTTGCTTTAACGACATTATAATATTGCAAATCATATTCATATTGTCCAGCATTCCCAATTTTTCTGATGCATGTCCTTAATTTAATTTCATATGTAATTATTCAGTGTTTATACGCCTTTTAAAGAATTTTAACCAAAACTGACATGGGTTTCTAGAGAGCAAAGGTTTTGTGGAGAAAAAAAGTGTAAGAAATAAACAAAGTCTGTATTATAAACCGTTAAAAAATTAAATGATCACTAGTGTTTTGTACGTTATTCTGTGTTGTCATCATTCAGGTTTTCGGCTAATTTCAGCTTTAATGTACGTTTTTTTTTTTGTTTTTTTTAACAAAGCAGCTGATATTCCCAATGAAATCTATTGGACTGCCGCGTGGTTTTCACCCCAAAATGGCGGAAACGCAGGGCGGCTGCTGGGCGCTGGTGTCTCGCTTCTTGTCAGTGTATATTCTTTGGCTGCATCTACAGTCCGGCCAGAGATTGAGTCCCGCATTCTCAGTCCCCTCGTTTTTCTAGACAGCGCCTACTGCTGTTCATAAGATCGTATAACACCCTTATCCAAATCCCATTGAAAACATTATAGGATGCAATATTACGGTCTCTTTTTATTTAAAGTTATCCAAATAAATATTTGCGTTCCCTGCGTAATGCATGTGCCAAAAAACTCATTGTGTTCTCAAACTAACAAAATTACCCAGTAGTTATTTTTGAGCGGGGGTGTAATTGAAAGAAAATTACTGATGTAAGGGATACAATTACAGATTGAACTATCTTCTGAAAAATATTATGTGATATTATATTGCTACAATGGTTTTTTTTTTAATTCAAATTCCAATTTTTATTTCAGTTCAACCTATAATGGTCTAATTAACATTATACCATGCTAACATTACAAAATCTGTTTTTTGATATTTTGAATGTGAAGCAAAACTCAAATAAGAATAGACAAAACACCAATAATAAACAATTCTGTATGTCTATGTAAAATCAGATATTGAGCACCCCCATATCTCTTCTCATAACACTTCTGCGACGATTCGACTGTGAGATTGGTAGTCGGATCAGGCTCCTCCTATCGAAGATTCGAATCGTTGACTATTCAGGGTCACCCTAGTGTATACACACAATACAGGTGTCAAATTGTCCAGTCCTCCTACAACCAGTCTCATTGCAAAAAAAAAAAAAAAGGTGATTAATTCAGAAAGTCAGAAAAATCAAAAAAGGAGAAACGAACTCTGGCACTTGAACTAGTGCCTGAACTTCTGAACTTAAACTCATGTAACTGTTACCTGCACCATGTATGGGGCATAATTTTTTCGCATTGAGCGAAATGCCCTTGCCCTCACAACACAGCCTGACTCACTTTTCCTGACTGCAAAAAATTTGAAATAAATGCTAACATAAATGTCCTGCTGATGTTTAGTAAAAACAAAATAACAGGCAAACAAAAAAGAATGGGTAACACTTTACAATAACAGTACATGAATAACCATGAACTAATACCTAAATTAATAGTTACTTCAACATGAACTCATGATTAGTTAAGATATGAACTAATGAAGAGTGATCCTTAACTACGACAGGAGTCATAAGGATTCATGCATGAAAACAGAAGCCTTAACTACGCGTTAATACATGTTTGATAATTAATGCATTAATTAACATTTAGGGGTAAAACTAAATAAATCAGCCTCCATAAGAGTAAACAAGAAGTACTCTGAATTTGAATTAAAGTGATTTAATACTGTCATAATTTACACTGTAATATCATAATCTGCCATCTGCAGCTTTGTGACAAAATTGCAACGGCACATGATTATTTAGCCATTAATTGCATAGATCTGTCTAATCAAATGTGGAAAAATAGACTAACTACCACTAAAATTTAATTTGATCTAAACTGTTTTCTGATTTATAGTTCATTTACATTTAGTCATAGCTAAATAGTCATAGGCCTAGTTTATTCCCGGAACTAAAGTATGTAGGGTTTGTTTCTGGCGGACACTCAGTAGTGCGCACGCTAGGTGTTCTCTGGCGCGTTTGTTGTGTTGCTGGCATTTTAAACTAATAAATGTTGACTGCTGTGGTAAGCCGAATTAATAATTAAGACATATTTACATGTATGTTTTATTGGGGTTTTCAGGAGGTTATGTGCAGTTATTAACTGTATTTGTATTTTTGTCGTTTAAATGTATATGCTTGATTAGCATTAGCTTGGGACGCGCGCTATTTTACATGTAAATGTGCCTTATGTGGTTCTTACAGTATTTATGGCTTGCCTTCAAGTTCATATATGTTTAATTATAAAATAAAATAAAAATACAAATACTTTTTATTTAGTTTTTTTGTACCGGGGTGTAAAGGATAAGGATGGCACTCTATAGGTTTATTCATATATTAGTTAATGATGTGTGATATGTGCATCATGTCATGACTTTACTTGAGGGGGCACAATCATAATTAACTCATATTAACTAAGCATATACATCAACTAATGGTTGTTAATATACTTATGTCAGACTTCACTTAGGGGGCACCATCATAATAATTCACTGTTAACACTTACAAATTCAGATCATGATTTATCATTACTTACTATCAAATACACTTTACTAACACAACTATATAAGTACTCAGCCCAGTTAAGTGATTTGTGTGACTTCTCACAAGTCAGAGAATGGAGGGACAGTATATGATCACGGCCTGCGTCTGGATGGAGAGTGAACTTCTGAATCTGATCCAGCAAACGCTCCCTGACCTTAGTTCATGTTCCCTGTTTGGTTATTTTTGGAACCGATTTCAGGAAATGTAAGTCACAGTAGTTTAGTTTGATAGGAAGAATATCACAAAACAGATTAAGACCTTTTAAGATAAATAGTGTATTTAGTATTTTATATGTTTGATAAGGAGGGTCAGTGAAAATAATGGCAAACTAATCATGTGCCTTCAGTAATGTTATAATGAAGCTGTGATGTCAGTAGTTTAAATTCTGACAATATAAATTGTTTAAATTTATTTCAAAGTCCAATATGTATTATTCTTCTTATAGAGACTGTTGATTATTACCCTAAATGTTAATTAATGCATTAATTATCAACATGTATTAACGCGTAGTTAAGGCTGCTGTTTCATGCATGAATCCTATGACTCCTGTCGTAGTTAAGGATCACTCTTCATTAGTTCATATCTTAATATCATGAGTTCAGTTGAAGTAATAACTATAACTCAGGTATTACTTCATGGTTATTCATGTACTGTTTGTAAAGTGTTACCAAAGAATGTATTTCGCATGGTAAGGCAGAGGTATCTCTCTAGCTTATTTAGCTTCATGAAATATTAACCTTACCTTCAATATCAGTGAGTTAGCCCTCAATCCAGTTGCTGTATCCTTTTAACAAAAAGCTTGGGGGATTCAACATCCATCCTCGGGCCCATTTTTCCACATCTAAGATCGTAAATCGTGGCAGCAGTTCTAGGTTGGTAGTCCAAGGCATTGTTGTTTACCTTCAGGGTTTCTTCCCACTCGAGCCTCGCTTTCAATTTCAAAATGGTGACTGTGTTTGGGGACACTTGACGTTTGATATTCAACAGTATTCTTGACATTTATTCAACAGTGCTTTTGATAACATAATAACGAAATAAAAGTATAAATATCATTCTTTTTTTGCACATTTCCTTTATATTATGCATTATTGATGTTTTTTTTACATTTCTTATTATTTATTCATTCATATTTATTATTTATTGTTTTTGCAGGTTTGACCCTCCATAAGTTCCAGTCTTAACACGTACGTTCACATGTTGACCACATGATGTCGCCATGAAATTGAGAGCGTATCGTGTTTTTGGGTTTTTGGAGGACGCATGATCTGATCTTCTGTTAAAAGGTGAGGGAATGCACCTGAATTTGTTTTTAATGTCGTTCTAATGTAATGTAATGAATTGAGTCTAAATGAGTCCATGTGTCCCAGATAGTCATTTGTATAAAAGGCTCCCAAAACTCCACATGAGGGCTTTCTGCATAACCTCTTTTACAGCCCTCATCACTCTTAGCAAATATTCTTGTCAGGAAAAAGAGCAGGTCTTCAGAAAACATGTGCAGAGTCTTGATCAATGGAAAGTGTGCCATCACAGCTTAATACAGACCTCTCATTAGCCAGATTTATGCAGAAGATCATGGCAGCTCAAGGTTTTCTTGCATTCCAAAACATTTACAAACTTTTCCAATCCTGTCTGATTTCTCTCTTCTGCGAAACAGAAATATTGGTGAGGAATATTTGTTTTCTGACAGTTTTGGTTACCATTGACTACTTCCATTGTATGGATAAAATAAGACATTCCTCAAAATATGTTCCACCGAAGAAAGTCCTGTTTGGAATAACAGTTTGAGACATGAGTAAATAAGAACCCCAAATTTAAAAATTTCTAATTTTCTCATCTTTTATAAACTTGAGTCATTTTGTTTTGTGAAACTTTTCACACACATTTGGTGAAAGAGACCCATCTGAGTCACTTCAAGTCAGATTTGAGGCTTAATTCAGTTAATTGTCCTCCACACCAATTCACTAAGTTTGTTTAAATGGGTGTCTTGTTGCATTAATTTAATATAGTTTGTGGAAAAATCTTAACTAGTTCAATGATATATATCAATGTTCTCAAACTCAATTCCTGAAGGACCACACCTCTGCACAGTTTTGATCCAGCACTAATCAAACACGCCTGATCCAGCTAATCAAGGTCTTCAGGATTACTAGAAACTTCCAAGCAGGTGTGAGTTGGAGCTGGTTTGAGCTAAACTCTGCAGGGCCAGGTGAAAAAAAAGTACACTTCTATAATATTCTTAAAGTGCTCTATTTTCGTGCACTAATTTTGTACTTAAGAAGTACTAAAGAAGAATTTTTAGTATATTAAGATCATCTTAATGACATCTAAGTGTACTCAACTGTGCTATTTTGAGACAGCATGAAATATAAACTAAAATATGCTTTTAATATACTAGACAGGTAGTGCACATAATCTAGCTAACATTTATAGTTAATTTACAGCTGTAATGTTGCAGGTATGTGTAACAAGCAAAGTCTTTATCATAATGTACTTAAAATAACATGAAATATAACATCAGAAAGATATCAGATCTGCTGTTGTTCATAAACAGCAGTAGTGATGTTGTACAATGAGTATGTTGTCATGTTTCCATCAGTGTCCCGATGTGTAGTGAGTCTGAAGGGATGGATTCTGGAATCCACTGCCGCTTCAGTATACATCTTTTAAGTTATTAATCAACATTTATATTCTGTTAAATTATTTGATCAACTTCAGCCTTGAAGAAGCTGTGAATCATGTATCTGTGTATGTGCGCTAAGTGTTTTGTGCAGGTCTCTTTGTACTGGACAACTGGCACTCTGAGACCAGCAGACGCCGTCATGACCCCAAAAAGGACATCCAGTACCTAAAGGGTCCCCCTCGTCATCACTGTGATGAAGGGAGATATGCTTCTTACTATCTGTCCACGTGTGGAAAATTTCTAATCTTGTCTATTTTCATTTTAAATATCTGATTATAATTTTAATAGGCTACCTTTAAAGGATTAGTTCACTTTCAAATGAAAATTAGCCCAACTTTACTCACCCTCAAGCCATCCTGGTGTATATGACTTTCTCTTTTTGATGAAACAATTGGATATATTTTAATAAATATCCTGATGCACCTGGGGTTTATAATGGCAGTGAGCGGGATCAATGAGTAAGAGCTGAAGAACGCATCCATTCTCATCATCCATCATAAACATACTCCACACGGCTCCAGAGGGTTAATAAAGGCCTTCTGAGCGAAGCAATGCATTTGTGTAAAATAATTATCCATATTTAACAAGTATGAAGTAAAATATCTAGCTTCCGCCAGACCGCCTTCTGTCTATAACACATCTTCTGAAGAGTGATGAATCTCCTGATCAAAACACAGGCAAAAAGGAGCAGAAACAAGCATAAAAGAATAGTTTATGCAAGTTGTAGTCTTTGGAGGGAAAAAACTATTTTCTCAGCTTTTTGTTCAAAATGTTGCTATTTTTAATGAAACTTACCCACATTAAAGTGATGATAAAAAAGAATGCATGAAGCTGCAATAGTTTTTTTTTTTTTTTTAAAGCAGAACTTTCTTCTTTCTTTGATGTATTGCATGTCACATATTCATACAACAAATATTCTGGGAGCTACATTTTTTTTTTTTTTTTTTTTTTTTAATTATCAAAAACACTGGCGGTAGTTGGCAACTGTTTTTAAAGAAACGCTGGCGAGAAAAAGTATAAAAAAAGAGGAAAAAAGTCATACGGTTTGAAATGAGTGTGTAAAATTTTTACATTTTTTGTGTACTGTTCCTGGAAGTGATTACCCACCTTCTCCTAGTTTGTGTTTTAGTCTCAATACTGTGAAATCAAAACACATGAATTGCAGATTCTAATACGGCTCTTCTAAAAGACACCAACAGTGAAGTCTCTTGGTGTAGCCTGTATTTTCCAAGTTTTATTCATTATCCAACATCAAATGGACTTTTTCATTCCTTCCCACAGTCGCCTTAGCTTGCACACTAGAGGACTAGAGATATTTTGTAAAATGCCTTTTGTTAAAACTAGGGGTGGTGACCAAAATATTGAAAACCAAAATCTTAAACCCTGTTATTAACACATATCATTTATCTGTGGCAGTGATAAACATCATCAAATAGTAAACAGGCTTGTCAGTACACCAAATTATTATAAATCATACAAAACCTTACAGATTCATAATTCTCCATGTCGTCACATAAACCCTCATATACTATATACAATTTGTTTCGGCGTGCATACATACAATAATCTCACATGATCACACTATAAAGCAAATCTCAAATGTTTGATAGATTATATTGTCTTCACATAAACTACAAATCATTCAGCTCTAAACTGTTACATGCAATTAAGCATCAATATAAAACTCTGTAAAGATGCTTTGAAACAATATGTATTGTGACACGCAATATACAAATAAAGAGACACATGATTATTACTATTACAACACACCTAAATGATTTTAGATATTGTTGGTTGATGTCTTATTCCCATCCACAGCTCTAGGTAAAGATGCTGCTTTGGCAGTTTTCTCTAGTATCAGCTGCACATTAGTCCAAAATCAAGGACCTTAGAAAGAGAGAGAGAGACAAGAGATAAAACAATAAAACATGTAGAAATAAAAACAAAAGCTGAGCAGTAGGTTAGATCCCCACTGCACACTATGATCATATGCTGTTGCCTGAAAGCTTGTACATTTAATATACAATATTCAAGTAGAATTGTTAAATCATTAAATAAAAAAATAAAAAAAATCACTGGTTGGTGTCATATTACAGTTCACACTGTTACTGGTGTTCTTTGTGTTAATCTTAGTTCTAACTTACTTTCACAAAGTCTTCATAGAAAAGCCAGAGGAACTCAGATGAATCTTCACCATCTTGTTGCAGCTAAGATCACAGTCCGATAGCGGTGTGCATTTTCGTGACTGATATTGCATATGACCTTCATCAGAAAGCACAAAGCAGAGCATCATACAGAGTCTTATAACAATGATTTGTGTGAGAAACAGACCAACATTTAACTTGTTATTGACTGCTAATGAACTACTAGGAGATCTAGGGAGGATATAAAGAAAAATACATTTATGAATGACAATTCTCAATCTTTTGGTTTGTTCATTACAGAAAGATATTATGTGACTTCAGAAGACATGGAATATGCATAAAATAAAATGTTATGGTGTTTTTGTGTCCTTTTTGAAGCTTGAAAGTTCTAGTCTCCATGAAATTGCACTGATAAGACATTTACTGATGCAAAATGTATGAAGAACCAATACAAACCCGTAAAATGTCACACTACAGGCGGGTCTTGTGCGTGACCTCTGCAAGATCTGGATTCCTTCCTCCAGTAAAGGGTAAGCATCTACCCTAGACATGGAAACACATTATACAGATAAAATTATTTAGAGTTTAGGGACTAATAATTCTATACTTTATACTTTGTTTTTCACACATTCATTTGAACAATTCCATAATGATTTAAATGGATGAGGGTCATGTCACTCCAAACCTGTATGACTGACTTTCTTCTGCAGAACACAAAGATCATTTAAAGGATAGTTCACCCAAAAATGAAAATTTGTTGTTTATCTGCTTACCCCCAGGGCATCCAAGATGTAGTGACTTTGTTTCTTCAGTAGAACACAAATGATGATTTTTAACTCCAACCGCTGCCGTCTGTCAACCGTATATTGTGTGTCAATGGTAACAACATCTATAAGAGTAAAAAAAACACGCACAGACAAATCCAAATTAAACCCTGCGGCTGGTGACGACACATTGATGTCCTAAGACATGAAACGATCGGTTTGTGTGAGAAACCGAACTGTATTTATATCAGTTTTTACCTCATAAACACCACTATGTCCAAACTGCCTTGAGCGCGCGCACGCCATCCGGTGCGTGAGGTGTGTACTGGCGTAGTTTATACTTCAATGAGTGCCAGACATCACTGACCTTACGAATCGAGTGATGAATGCAGTTGGACATAGTGGTGTTTTAGAGGTAAAAAATGATATAAATACTGTTTGGTTTCTCGCACAAACCGATCGTTTCGTGTCTTAGGACATCAATGTGCCGTCACGAGCCGCAGGGTTTCATTTGGATGCATCTGTCGTGTTTTAATTACTCTTATAGTCCAAGGTCCCGCTGACTTGCATTATACGGCTGACAGACGGTAGCGGTTGGAGTTAAAAATCATCACTGATCACTGCCTGATCACTTTTACAGGAAATGATGATCCTTGGAAAATGTAACAATTACAATAGTGTTTCAGTGCTTTAAGCTTGAACCCCTAATAATGTTGGTAAGAAAACAGTTTTATTCCCACTGAATTCCATTGCATTTTCTGTTCAGACAATGGAAGTCAATGGGATCCAAAACTGTTTAGGACATCATCATTCTTTAAAATTGTTATTTTGTGCTCAGAAGAAAGAAAGTGATACAGATTTGGCACAACATGAGTTAAATAAACACAGATTTCTCATGGATGGATTATCAGTTTAAATATGTGCTACACTAACAACAGTCACATTCATATAGGAACAAGACAGAAGATGATTTCACGTTTTTCTTACTCGAGTTCTGTTAGACTGGAGCAGTTCTGGATGATTTGGAGGATCCAGTGAGTCCACATCTCACTTAGACACTGTAGTTTCATTTCCATCTTTCTCAGTTTAGAGAAAGAACAGAGAACTGACATAATGCATCTGAATCTTCTTGGTGAATTATCTGTATAGTTTGGCCCACTCATGTTGATTGGCTCTCGGCACTGAGAGGTGAGAGTGAGCGACTCCAAAGATCCTATTCTGAGATACTATATAAAAAATAAAAAAAATCAGAATTAGCATCAATGTTGTTGTGTCTATAAATCAACAAATCATGGTTTTGAATAACTTTATGATTTTTTTTAATAATTATGATTAATTAATGGTCTTTTGCGCACCAGTCATTTCTCCATCATTAGCTGATAGTGTGGTACTTTATTGTTTGATCTTTTTGGGTTACCAATTTATCTGCATTATTACTACCATAATTATAATCTGAAGGTATTAGATTGTGCAGAACAAACTATGACAGGAAAAGGGCTTATACATACACATGTACTGCTAGATTATGCTATTATGGTTATTGAACAAGTGTATGATATAACTGGTTATCCAAAATAATCCTCACATAACTTTGTCTGGTTATCATGAGAAAAGATATTTGATGAACAGAAAAAACAGTTAATTTTTCTTCACCTGATTTCTTCATTGATGTACAAACTAAGATAACAATTCCCAAAACTTTAAATATGAAGAGGACATCAATGCTGCAATCAAAGGACAGAAAAAAGATTTATGAACTGAATATAAAAAAAAGCACTGAAGGATGATAACTCATGTGTACATTAAATACATTAAATGAATAAAGTATTTTGAGACATTACCGCTGTGATCTCAGGTTCTGTCCTCTTGTGAGAGTGTTTATCAGTTCATCAAGATCAGAGTCTGATGAAACTTCTACATTCAACCTGTAAAATCAAATCCAGAATGAGTGTACAGACTAAATAAGGTTAACTTGCAATAACAATTAATATAAACATATATTATATAC
Source organism: Culter alburnus (assembly GCA_028476615.1). Lineage (NCBI taxonomy): Eukaryota > Metazoa > Chordata > Actinopteri > Cypriniformes > Xenocyprididae > Culter > Culter alburnus. The sequence continues at coordinate 105,875 of JAOTNS010000881.1, forward strand.
ATGACATTTTATATTTTATATAATATGACATTTTGAATATATTAAATATGTATCACTGGTTAACCACCAGGATGTATAAATAATAATATAAAAAGTAGAATGAATTATAGATAATAAGATCCATCATGTATCTGTTATGGAACAAAGCACTTACCGCTCACTTCCTTAAACTTGTGATAAACAGGCAGAATCATACGGAAATTTTCAGATGATAATCTACACAGAGAAAGATTCAGTTCTTCTATGCACTCACAGCACTGAGAGCAGTACAGCAGGACCCAGACGTCTGTTCTGCTTATGAATGCACCAAATGCATAAATTCTTTTCCAGGTTTTCAAAGCCGTTTTCACAAGTCCTCTTCATGAAGTTCATAGAGACAGTGAAGGAAAAAAAAATGCTTTAGCTGAATATGGGTGAATATTTTGAACCATTTTCAAAATCCATTCTTTCAGACGAGTCTGTGTTTTTAAATGAACAAAGAGACCATGTTCTCAAGTGTGCATCTCACATCCTTATTCAACAGACCAAATGCAACTGCACCAGCTGAAAAACGTGAAAGACGAATATAAAAATCAATTGATTTTCATCATCAGAAATAGCTGTGTAAATTTCTCTGGAACTCTTCCTCATCCAGAAGGACATAGTACAGAGCAGCGAAGAACTCCTGAAAGCTGAGATGCATGAAACTGAACATCGTCTCCTGGTAGATTCGTCTCTTAAACAGGAACTTGCACAGGAACGGATTGCCAGCAGGGTCTGAAACTGTTTCATCAAACACTTTTCTCATCCAACAGGACTTGCTGTTCCAGCATACCTCTCTCTGCCAGCTGACCCAGACTCCTCAGCAGGGTCGGGATGGACTGACTCAAACCTGGCAGTGATGCTTCAAGAGCGTGCACACAAAGTCACGTAGATGGAGGTGGTGGTTTCCAGTCCACTTGTTACATCTGCACCAGTTTTGAGTCGTTCCTTGAGTTGTGCAGATGATCCAGCAGACGACAGGGATGGGAACAGGATGATGAGGGTTTCATTCGTCTTCACATGTTGTAAGCCTCTCCAAAATCTTTGTCATTTGAAAAAACTTCTGGAATACTCCTCTACCCCTTTTCTGAAAATCCCATGATCTCAGAGAAACGCTGAGGTCCTTTGAGCAGTTTACTCAGTGTATCTGTGGCTGTAGATCTGGAGGTGACCAGAAGGAAGGACTCTGGCAGGATTCGACCCCTCAGCAGGTCACAAAGAATGACCTCAGCTGGGGCTTTCTGAAGCAGATCAGTATGTGGTGACATGTCATTAATGTCCTGAGTGAGTTCAGCTCATCAAATCCATCGATGATGAAGAGCATCTTCTCTGGTGAATGCTGTAGTACCTGTGAGATCTGATCTGATGTTAAACTACAACTGCAGCTCAAGATCTCCTCCAAACTCTTTATGCCACAAATGCGGTTTATTTCTTTACACTTTAAGTGGAACACAACATCAAACCGCTCTTTGTAGAGGTCACCAGATGCCCAGTCAATCATGATCTTCTGCACAGTGAAAGATTTCCCGTTCCCAGAATTCCCCTGCAGTATAACAGCACTGGGACGGATCCCGTGTCCATCTCGGTCGAACAGAGAGTTCAGATGGACAGAGTCATCACTGCTCCGGGCGCTGAGGACCTTCTGGAAGCTTTCTCCACTGGATCTGATCTCTTCTTCTCTCTCTTTTCGACCTCTATGTCTCTGAAGGATCAGAGGTTGTGTGTAGCGCTCAGACAGCAGCACTTGTTCACCAGGCAGTGAGTTATACTCTTTCACACACTGATACTCACTGCAGATCTGCTTCTGATATTTTAACATTACAGATCTTGTTGCTGCACACATAAAATAAGCAATGTTAAACAGGGTTACTGCATTTTAAAACTAATTCTGATTCTAATAGAGTAAAACTTTTTAGAGCAGACTGTAAGTAGCTGCTAAATTAAAAGGTGAAAGGTAAAACATCAAGACATATCAGATTTATCTCTTACCTGCGGTTTGTGTTGTTTCAGAAGGTGGGTGAAACAAAGTAGAACCTGCAGAAAATTAAATTTTAAAACTTTCTTAAAGGGAACCTTGAGTATTAAGACTTGTATGGCTTAATATAACGTAATGATGTCTTTACTGAAATATGTAGTAGAAAAACCCATGAACTATTTACATTATTAGTAAATTATGACATATTTGGTTAATGGGGGCGCCATTTTGTTTAGGCGCACAGTGCAGTTATGTCGATGACATCAAATTGTTGCATATTCATATAATTTTTAATGTTCTTCAATAATGCATGTTTGAATAAATTGAAAATTGAATAAGTTATGATAGCCGTGATTTAAATTTTAAATTTAAAAAAAACTAATTGGAGTAGTAGAAATATGTTTATGCAATTCTAAACTTTATTTATAATAAAAACATCATTGAGTGTAATTTAAGTGTTGTATATAAATAAGTAAATTTAACTTCAATATTATTTATAGCAGTACCAACATGTGTAGTTTACAGCATTAGTTGAGAGATTTTCCTCTAGAAAATTTGCCATGTTCTGTTACTGAAATACTACATCCAAATAATTGATATCGAATTGAATCGAAATTGTAGTCGAATTGAATCGTGAAAATTGTGTCAATACCCAGCCCTAGAACAAAGACATGGTTCTTTAGGAAGTTTAATTCATCCACATGATCCCATTCTTTTCTCCTCTTCTTATCGTTAGTAAAGCAGTAAAGACTTGCATCATTCTTGTTGCCCTTCGACTGAAAATTAAACCAAAAGCTGCACATGTGGCATCGTATATATATTCCGAGGTGTGTTGCGGAAGCTTCGGAGCGCTATTAATCTTTTGTGTCGAATCAGCGGTTCGGAGCGCCAGAGTCACGTGATTTCAGCAGTTTGCCGGTTTGACACGCGATCCGAATCACTGATTCAACACAAAAGATTCATAACGCTCCGAATCTTCTTGAAGCAGAGTTTTGAAATCGGTCATCACTAAATAAGTCATTATTTTGTTTTTTTTGGCGCTCCAAAAATACTCTCCTTGCTTTATAATATTGATATTGAACCACTGTACTCACATGAACTGATTTAAATATGTTTTAGTACATTAATGGATCTTGAGAGAGAAAATGTCATTGCTGGCTATGGGCCTCACTGAGCCATCGGATTTCAACTAAAATATCTTAATTTGTGTTCTGAAGATTAACGAAGGTCTACAGGTGTGAAACGGCATGAGGGTGAGTAATAAGTGACAGAATTTTCATTTTTGGGTGAACTAACCCACTCATTGAGGTAAAGATTGCCCTAATTTGCTTTGAGTTTTGGCAACTTATTCAGGTTTACAGACCTGGGGTAAATATAAGATGTCAACAGCTAAATCTAAAACATATCAGCATTAATATAATTTTAATAGAAAGTATCTAGTATATAATTTTACAATGAATACATTTTAGCATTTGACCAGTGATTACACATGAAAATACACAATATATATTTTCCAAAAAAAAATTATTGGATTTAGTTAATATTATCAACATCTATGAAATGTACAACACATTTACTTACTATGTGCATTATGTATGATGTTGACATCGCCGGTAATTGTATTGTTAGTGATCACAGGTGCTGTAATCTGGCTTCCACTCTGAGCTGCAGCACTGACATTTGGCCCAGCATTGCGATACACTAAATGACAAGGTAAAAATTAATTTTAGGCACCCAATAACTTTATGTTATTATTAATTATTAATGTTAATATCATGAATAAAATGAGCACTTATTCAAGCTTTGTGTAATGATTTGACCTCAGCTGAATTAAGGGCGATTGGGATGAGGTCAAATGGGACAGTATAACTACAGAATTTTTTCTCACTTAATGAGTGAAGGACTGAAGCTTTTTTTCACTTGTTTTCTTGATTTTAAAGTGTTTTTTCAATGACTTTTTAGACTTAAAGTCATCTTTTACCTCAATTGCATGTGTTGTACTGTATTAATTGTGGATGGATTTATAAAATGAGAAATAAAGTTAAAATAAACATGGACTCTAAATGATGAGGAACAGAAAAGGAAATATTGCATATAAAGTATA
>JAOTNS010000882.1:0-56892 GCA_028476615.1 Culter alburnus
AAGATCAAATCTTGTGGCTGCATTAGAGCTGTGGGGCTATGTTTAAATTCAATCATGCTCCAAACAAAGGTGAGGGAGTTTTAAATTGTGATGCAAATTTGGTCCTGTTGTAACAGGGAGCCAGCATGAGAATATGAGTAGGAGGTGTGTGATGGCTCAAAATCCTCAACACCAATGTTTTGTTAAGGAGCATGATAAAGTGCAAAAGTTCAGAGTCTGAATCCTGTTGGAGGAAAGCATTTTCATGGTTAATACATTGTGAATCACATTGTAGCACATGGCAATTCTGTGCTCCTGTACATGGTTTTACTCTAGCTATATGGAAAATAGCGGAGTTTTCCACTTAGGAAGCAAACAAATTCAACATAGTCACACATGCAACTAGAAATTACTACACAATTCCAGTACTACACTTATTATTCCAATTTACACAAGATACATGGCCTAGAATGGATAACATCTACAACATATAATCTAAGTGTTTAATCCAACTTACAGTAAAGCAATCAGTGTTTTAAGAATAAATCAGCTAGTCTATGTGTACATATAGTATCACAAACAACTTTAATGTGTGTTCTATGTGCACAATGTGTTTAGCACAATCACAGATTTGGAAATACAAACAGGATCATTGCTATTGGGCTGCTAATCCACTAGCAAGTGAAGTCAAAAGTTGGAGGCCTTGCATGAACAATGCAGTTAACTCACTTAGAGTTTTACCTGCAAATGAGCACTGATCTTTGCTCTTAAAACGTAGTTTCCTATCTTTCTGAAAATAAGGTGGAGGCCTACCCCTACCCAGTGACCAGCATTTGTCCTCTGTATGGCCTATTTTCTGACAAGAACGGCAAAACCTGTTCTCTTTGCCACAGGGTTGTTTGCTGTGTTCTCCTGGAGTAGTAGAGGATTTCCATGACTCTCTAATGCTTGAACACCATGCGTTCTGGTACATGACTCTGCGCTATTACGGTGCTGCATCACCTTAAGAAATGAATAGGCACACTTTCTTGAGCAGTGGCCTCTGAACAAAACATTCCAGATTCATCAGAGCAATTCACCTCATCTAAGAAGTGAACATGCTTTTTATCCCCATCACTGTTAAGTGTTTTGGGAGACTTTTGAGCATTTAGCTTAGCCTTGAGATCTGCAATGGTCTCTTTGTGTTTTTTACAATTTTCAGTCAGAACAAACTGTTCAGCTAGGTAAAATTATCTAGCTGTGACTGAAGATCCTGAATCTTTGCCTCACACTTTTGTACCTCTGCATTTTAGAATGCACTTCTGTACATTTAGCATCTATACTTGAAAACAGAAGGTGGTCACATCACGCAGCTGAGCACAACTTATGAAGTTTAAGCCTCAATTATTTCACCACGTTTTAATTCTTGGTGTTTGCCAATTAGTCCCACCATTTGAGCATTCATCATCTGAACATTTAATCCCAAGTATTGTTTCTTGAGTTTGCACAAGGTAGGCTCAACTTTTTGCCCATAAAGCAAACAATACTTCACTCTTTCCAGAAATTTTCCCTTCCATCCCTGAGGAGATCTGAATTCATACCATTAAACAATTAAAACAGACTTACCCATTCCTTGGTGAGATGGTCAGCTTTAATCCATTCACAAGATCAACTGTGAAAAAAAAGTTCTCATTCTGACGACCGATCAAAGTAGATTTCAGAAAACTCACTGCAAGGGATCCCGGTTTCGGCACATCTGTAAGGGTGGAAACTCCTACAGCGGTTCAGACTGTAAGGTTTGCCGAGCGACCTAAAGAAACTTTATCAGTAAGATGTTAGAAAACTGCACATTTCTTGTCTATTACCACCCACTGCAACTTATACCAACGACGGAAATAAGCGCAGTTACAATAGCAAAATATGTGGGAGAGCGTTGCTATAGTGTGACAATATTGTATTGCAATAGGGAGCACATTAATGTTAATACTAAATCAAAACTAGTTAGCACATCATTTGCAATCAAAAGGGTTTAATGACAATATCTGATTATGGTTACACTTAAAATAATTACAAAATAGATGTATGAGATGATAAAATCATATACCATAATTGTACACAGCATGTATGAAAAAGTTACCTGAGAGGAGAAAGAGAAATAGAGAGAGAGAGAGAGAGAGAGAGGGCAAGAGAGTGCCCGAGATCCAAGGAAGAAGAGCATAGCATAGAAAAAGAGCAGAGCATAGAAAAAAAGACCAGAGCAACAGTTAAAATCCTCTTTTATCCCTTCTTTGACCATGTGACTGAAACTCAAATGTGAGACATTCAAACTGACCAATCAGAAGATTAAAACTTCCCCCCACTGTACTAAAGGTGTGACCATTGTAGACCCCCGATATACACACATCTTGGCCTACAGGCCTTGATCACTATCACCTTTGTGCCTCCCAAATGGCCCTTGTAGCAAGAGAGAGGGGGTTGAAACAGTAAAGCAAATGTCTTTGTTCATTTTAAAATATCTTTGGATATTTTCAATCTTACACAATCACTCTATGTTTGATGCTATCATAGGAATTTATCCTCGTGGCCAGAGGATAACTTCCGTTATAATAGTCTGTGGAAAACATACTGGTTTGCTGGACAAACGGATAGTTTCTCTACATAATTATTAAACCAGAACTAATCATATATGTGATTGATTATAATTCGTTGTAATTAATTTACCATATATGTTTAATTCTCCCTTGCGTCGGTATGTTCATAATAATTATTCATAAAGTTTTATGAATTATTATATTCATATTTCACCCATAAATTGATTAATAACTAATCGCTACACATGATCGCTACAGGTGTTTTCACATCAGTTTTTTAGAATTCGGTTTACAATGTTGATCTGATTACCATGAGAACAGTGTCATGCGCTGCTGCTTCAGCAATCATATTATAGAAAATGTCAGAATAAATAAATGTTCAACAACCTGACAGAAGTCGATCCTGTGAGACTCATACTCGCAAATGTAATTCTAATAAAAGCTGCAAGCGGCACTGAAAGGGCCCTCGTACCCGGGCTCACCCATTGGCCTTCGAAAAAGAGTGAATAGTGGGCGACATGCATGTAAGTGTGTAAATACAGGAGAATAAAAGCAAAGTCATGTCAAAGTGGCACACTTCCTGCTGCCAACAGGTGGCGCTTTGACCGTAACCGAATATTGTGATATAGATGTGTTCAGGCCAGAAATATTATCAAATGTCTTAAGTTTGGAGCAGATCGGACATTGTATGCCTAAGTTATAACAACTTCCTGTTTTGTGGCGTTAATCACATACATTACCACTTAGCCAAGTGCTGCATGATTTAACGTGTCTCGCATGTTTGGTACTTCGTGGCATATTGAAATGTGTTTCTGGTAGTGAATTAAATGTAAAAATGCCATTTCCTTTTGCCAGCAGGTAGCGCTATGACTGAATATTGTCATATACAGGTGCTGGTCATATAATTAGAATATCGTGAAAAAGTTCATTTTTGTATTGTAAATTATTTTAAAAAATGAAACTTTCATATATTCTAGATTCCCTACATGTAAAATAAAACATTTCAAAAGTTTTTTTTTTTTTTTTTTTTAATTTGTTGATTAGAATATTTTCATTTGAGTTTCCTTAAATGACCATCCCTACAGTATAAATTCTGGGTATCTCTTGTTCTTTGAAACCACACTAATGGGGAAGACTGCTGACTTGGCAATGGTCCAGGAGACAATCATTGACACCCTCCACAAAGACAGTAAGTCACAGAAGGTCATTACTGAATGGGGTGGCTGTTTACGAGTGATGTATCAAAGCATATTAAATGCAAAGTTGACTGGAAGGAAGAAATTGGGTAGGCAAAGGTGCACAAGCAACAGGGATGACCGCAAGCTTGAGAATACTGTCAAGTAAAGCCGATTCAAACACTTGGGAGAGCTTCACAATGAGTATAATGAAGCCGGAGTCAGCGCATCAAGAGTCACCACACTCAGACATCTTCAGGAAAAGACTACCAGCCACTTCTGAAACAGAAACAACATCAGAAGCATCTTACCTGGGCTAAGGAGAAAAAGAACGGACAGTGAACAGTGGTCGAAAGTCCTCTTTTCAGATAAAAGTAAATTTTGCATTCATGTTGAAATCATGGTCCCAGAGTCTGAAGGAAGACTGGAGAGGCACAGAATCCAAGCTGCTTGAAGTCTAGTGTGAAGTTTCTGAAGTCAGTAATGATTTGGGGGGCCGTGACGTCTGCTGGTGTGGTCCTTGTGTTTTATCAAGTGCAACGCGTGCAGCCATCTTCCAGGAGATTTTGAAGCACTTTATGCTTCATCAGCTGACAAGCTTTATGGAGATGCTGATTCCTTTTCCAGCAGGACTTTAGCACCTGCCCACAGTGCAAAAACCACTTCCAAGTGGTTTGCTGACCATGATATTACTGTGCTTTATTGGCCAGCCAACATGCTGACCCCTGAATCTATGGGATATTTTCAAGAGAAAGATGAGAAACAGTCGATCCAACAATATACAGATGATCTGAAGGCTCAATAGTGCCCGCAGTGCCACAGGCTGATCACTTCCATGCCACACTTCACTGATGCTGTAATTTGTGCTAGAGCAAGTCATTTGCTGTAATATGGCTGCTGACCTAGTATTGAGGCACAAATGAACATACTTTAAAGAACTTGAACTTTTCTGTTTTGCAAATCCATTTTTGATTGATCTTAGGAAATATTCTAATATTTTGAGATACTGGATTTGGACTTACATTAGCTGTACGCTCTAATCATCAAAATTAAAAAAAAATAACTTTTGAAATGTTTTACTTTACATGTAGGGAATCTATAATATATGAATAAAAAAATGAACTTTTTCACAATATTCTAATTATATGACCAGCACCTGTAGATAATATTTAGGCATTTATTATCAAATTATCCATGGATTTTTAACAATTACTCGAGCGTTGTTAAACTCACCTCTGAATGCTGTTCTACCTGCAGTTGAGCGTTGTTAAACTCACCGCTGAATGCTGTTGCACAACATGACTGTTGTTAAACTCACCGTTGTTCACTGTTGTCTGTGAATGCTCCCCCTTTTTCTCAGAGGGCACTTTGATATCAGACAGCGAGGGGTTTCTTAACATTAAAAACCAGTTGGGTAGCCAGACAAAGATGATATGGGGGACGCCATTTGACCAGCCTCGGCATAGATCATTTATTGTAGCCTATTCCTATCTATTCTTATTTATTGTAGTCTCGACCCATCCACAGCAGACAACGGGCTGCGGTGTGCTTACCCAAGACGACAAATTTCGACGCCACAGGCTCCGGTTCAGGGTTCCATAGAAGTCTATCGGACTGCCCTGCTCGTTGAAAAATGACGCCAAGGGGGTACCCAGTGTGTTAATATGTGACGCCAAGGGGTCCTGACCAGGCGTCCATATGTGACGAGTTGGGAGTGAGAACGTGTTGTTAATATATAAAGAGAAGATGTGAAAATTTCACAATGAATGGTAATGATGTGTTAAGTTGGTCTAAAAAATGTAATACTGTGACCAGTATTTACTTATACAACATGATTGCATTAGATGGAGAGCTGCATTACATCTGCAGGAGAAAAAAGGACAAAAGTCAGCATTTAGCTAAAGTTGTCCTCTCACCTGAGGAGGCACACAATATATTTATGGAATTCCACACAGGCCCTCTTGGTGGACATTGTGGAGTGGAAAAAACTCACAATGCCATAATTCTTAGATTTTACTAGCCTGGCATGGAATAGGACATCCGCAATTGGGTAAGTTAATTGTTAAAAATACCATATTAGTTTTTTTACTGCTCTAACTCAAGTAAAAAAGGTTGTAGCAAATTAGCTCAAAATAAATATGAATAATTAATCATAACTAGTTAGTATTTAGATCAGTTAATAAAATTAACTTAATGTAATAAAATTAATATTACGATCAATTAACCCATTGTCCAATGAACACACAGTGTTAATTGTTTATTAATTCTAAGAAATGTTCATTTCCAGGTTATGGGAAATAACAATCTTATTGTTCAGTACTGCTAAGAGCCTGTAAGTCAGGATCTGCATGAATAGGGACTCCGGTATATGAGCACAAAACAAGGATAACTTTACGTGTGACATGAAAAAGACTTTATTAACTAGACTAAACACTTAACTACTCTAACATTCACATACATACATGCATAGTTTTACCAAGAGAGAGAGAGAGCTAAAGCGGAGTATGGTAAAACAATAAGTTACAGCATTGTTTGACGTCCCAAGGTCCAGTATAGACTAAAGCATCCGCATTCTATATTTAAATCCTTTCACTTAGCCCAGTAGTATATATATATATATATATAGGCTATATATTATTAATATCCTGTATCCAACTCTATCTTTATTAAAATCATATCCTAATAAATATTCTAAATCCTTATTTACCTTTCCTTTTTTGTTTAAAAATTATATTAATTCTTTCCTTTCTTCATCATACCTTTTACAATCATATTACATGCTCCACTGTTTCTTTCTCCCCACAATTTTCACACATACCAGTCTCATGTATTCCAGTTATAAACAATGAAGCATTCAATCCCGTATGTCCAAGTCTCATCCTAGTAATTATTACCTCTTCTTTCCTATTTCTGCCACTTATATTTGTTTTAGTATTAACCATTTTCTTTTTAATATTATATAAATGCCTTCCCTTATTATCAGTATTCAATTTTTCCTGCCATTCTTTATTAATATTTTCCTTAATAATAGTTTTAACTTCACCTTTACTTAAAGGAACATTAAAATCTATTACTTCCCTTTTTATAGCATTTTTTGCTAATTCATCAGCAGATTCATTACCAACTATTCCTACATGTGCTGGCACCTAGCAGAATCCAACTACTACTCCTTTTCTTTGAATCCGCCATAATAATGTAAATATTTCACACATGATGAGTTGATTATCGAAGTTAAAACTGAAGCAGAATCAGAGCATATCACGACTCTGTCTGGATTTACTTCCTCTACCCATGTTAGTCCTATGATAATAGCAATCATTTTGATAGAATATATTGACAAATTAGATGTTAATCTTTTAGTTATGTATATTTTAAAATCTGGAATATATATTCCTACTCCTGTAATACCAGTTTTGGGGTCTTTAGATCCATCCGTATAAATGTGCATATGCATAAAATCTTTCCTTAATATACTTATTTACATTATACTTAATCCTATGCATTTCCTCCCATTCCCTTTTCTTCTCTAGTATCTCTAAATCAATTTTAATATCAGGGATTATCCATGTTGGATTTTCTCCCCACACAGGTGATACACTACATTCTATATTTGCAATCTGATATTTCTCTGATAACCGATGAATATACCATCCATATCCTCTCCCTTTGTTGTTGTATTCCCAGTAATTATTTAAAACATCTTTAGCTATATGTTTCCCAGTATAACTCTTTGAAGCTGACATATATACCAAAGACAATTTAGCTCTCCTTAAACTCAATGGCATTTCATTTGCCTCTACTAACAGCGCATTGACTGGTGTTGTTTTAGATACTCCTAAGCATATTTGAAGAGCTCTACAGGTCCTTCTCAAAAAATTAGCATATTGTGATAAAAGTTCATTATTTTCCATAATGTAATGATAAAAATTAAACTTTCATATATTTTAGATTCATTGCACACCAACTGAAATATTTCAGGTCTTTTATTGTTTTAATACTGATGATTTGGCATACAGCTCATGAAAACCCAAAATTCCTATCTCAAAAATTAGCATATCATGAAAAGGTTCTCTAAACGAGCTATTAACCTAATCATCTGAATCAACTAATTAACTCTAAACACCTGCAAAAGATTCCTGAGGCTTTTAAAAACTCCCAGCCTGGTTCATTACTCAAAACCGCAATCATGGGTAAGACTGCCGACCTGACTGCTGTCCAGAAGGCCATCATTGACACCCTCAAGCGAGAGGGTAAGACACAGAAAGAAATTTCTGAACGAATAGACTGTTCCCAGAGTGCTGTATCAAGGCACCTCAGTGGGAAGTCTTTGGGAAGAAAAAGTGTGGGCAAAAAACGCTGCACAACGAGAAGAGGTGACCGGACCCTGAGGAAGATTGTGGAGAAGGACCGATTCCAGACCTTGGGGACCTGCGGAAGCAGTGGACTGAGTCTGGAGTAGAAACATCCAGAGCCACCCGTGCACAGGCATGTGCAGGAAATGGCTACAGGTGCCACATTCCCCAGGTCAACTTTTGAACCAGAAACAGCGGCAGAAGCGCCTGACCTGGGCTACAGAGAAGCAGCACTGGACTGTTGCTCAGTTTTGCATGTCATCGGAAATCAAGGTGCCGAGTCTGGAGGAAGACTGGGGAGAAGGAAATGCCAAAATGCCTGAAGTCCAGTGTCAAGTACCCACAGTCAGTGATGGTCTGGGGTGCCATGTCAGCTGCTGTGTTGGTCCACTGTGTTTTATCAAGGCAGGGTCATGCAGCTAGCTATCAGGAGATTTTGGAGCACTTCATGCTTCCACTGCTGAAAAGCTTTATGGAGATGAAGATTTCGTTTTTCAGCACGACCTGGCACCGCCTCACAGTGCCAAACCACTGGTAAATGGTTTACTGACCATGGTATTACTGTGCTCAATTGGCCTGCCAACTCTCCTGACCTGAACCCCATAGAGAATCTGTGGGATATTGTGAAGAGAAAGTTGAGAGACCAAGACCCAACACTCTGGATGAGCTTAAGGCCGCTATCGAAGCATCCTGGGCCTCCATAACACCTCAGCAGTGCCACAGGCTGATTGCCTCCATGCCACGCCGCATTGAAGCAGTCATTTCTGCAAAAGGATTCCCGACCAAGTATTGAGTGCATAACTGAACATAATTATTTGAAGGTTGACTTTTTTGTATTAAAAACACTTTTCTTTTATTGGTCGGATGAATATGCTAATTTTTTTGAGATTGGGTTTTCATGAGCTGTATGCCAAAATCATCAGTATTAAAACAATAAAAGACCTGAAATATTTCAGTTGGTGTGCAATGAATCTAAAATATATGAAAGTTTAATTTTTATCATTACATTATGGAAAATAATGAACTTTACCACAATATGCTAATTTTTTGAGAAGGACCTGTATTTATTAACTTATGTACATACTCTCAAGACTAATGACATTGTATTATAGCAGATGTAAGGAAGAAACTATCATAGTAATTTTAATATATTATTATTATTATTATTGTAATAATACAATTACAATATGCTAATGACTAACTGACACTGTCAGCACCCAAACACAACACCTACTTACACGCAGACAGAGTGAGAATGAGTCAGTGAACCCATGAACCGTGACATTCAAGCTTCAAACATTCATAAGAGACTTGTCCTTGTGACTCAAGAGGTTTAATCCCAATTTTATGGAGTATAGTTAACACTTTTGTCGCTGCTCTGTCATAAATTCAAATCTAAATGGAAGTAAAGACATTTTGTCATACTTTTTTTGGCACATACAAAGCATTCACATCACTTCATAAATTTAGGATTGAACCACATGAATTACTTCAATGTTTATGAATGTTTTTTAAGTTTGAATGTTTTCAGCAAAGGGATAGAAATCTCAGGTATCTTTCAAATATCTTCATTTCATTTGTTAATCATTATCTGTGCATTAGACAATAGTAAACAGTGTATAAAAGCAATAATTGCTTTGTTCTTGATTCTATTAGCAACTCTATCATTTGTTTTTATACTTACATTATAATGATCAATTATCATTTTTAAATTATTACATTATTTATAAACCATTTTATTTAGTTGTCATTAGTGTTTATAAAGATCATCTAGAAAGTGTAAGTAAATGATTAATGAACTGATCTAAATGTCCATTTATACATATTTAAAGTTTATTAATCACTGAGTTACACTTTCTAAATGATCTTATGAACTACTGACAACTCCTAAATAAGTGGTCTGTTAATAATATAATACTTATAATATTACTTAAATTACTTAATATATACCAGTCTAATGCTTGAAGGGATAGTTCACCCAGAAATGAAAATTTGATGTTTATCTGTTTACCCCAGTGCATCCAAGATGTAGGTGACTTTGTTTCTTCAGTAGAACACAAATGATGATTTTTAACTGCAACCATTGCCGTCTGTCAGTCAATAATGTGAGTGCGACTCTAACAATAGAGTCAAAAAAAACATCCATAGACAAATTAAAATTAATCAGACTAAGCTAATTCTTATTCTAATATTCTAATTTTTAATGGGGTGTTATACATACCAGCAATTTTTGGTATGAGTATTTCAGTTCGGTACACAGCATTGTTTTAACCACTACATGAGTTAAACTTGGAAGCTTCCAAATGTATGTATTGTTACTTTTGGGTCAGGGTTAGGCTCTATAAATACATCAGTAGTATTGTTATCAGTGAAAGACACCATTAAACAAATATTACAAATATACTGTCTATGTTATTTGTGCATTATTTTGAAGAATGAATGTGAAATTATTGCAATATAAAAATGTTTAAAACTATAGGTGTGATTAACCACGATTAATTTAAGAAACAAATGTCATTAGTAACTCTTTTTTTTAATTGATTGAAAGCACTAGTATTTTTTGAAAATGGCATATTTTTACAGGTGTATGTGCTGGAGAGATGAAGCGTTCACGGAGATCCACAAACAATAGACTTTTAATAGTAATACTGGAATATAGAACAACATAACACATCAACATAACATTAAGAACGGACAGGGAGTGAAGGGAGTGAGTCCATTATTTAGGCAGTGCTGATGAGGAAGTCCAGGTGCAGATGATCCGTGATGATGGGGAGATGACGAGGGAAGTGAGTGCAGGTGTGGAAACAGGAGGATTATGGGAAATGGAGTCCGGGAGACAAGGGAACTGTGACACATATTTACATAGAAAACTAATAAAAACCAGCAGAGCTTTGTACACAGCTCAAAGTAATCACGTCATCTCCATAAGGATGATATGATTGGCTGATTTGGACCAAATTTCATTGGCTCTGTATTCTTTTATCTCTGTATTATTTTATCTGTACTCTGCACAGTGACAAAGTTGAATCAAATCTAATCAGTTAATTTAAATGAGGTCATTCATAAACATTAAAAAAAAAATCATACAGGTGCACCTTCATCTTGAGAGTCCACGTCAACAGCCCCTAAAATAAGTAAGTAATAGAATATGAATGAGTTGGAAAGCTGAAACTGGGATCAACCTAACAAGAAGTAGGCAAAAATACTACATAAGGAGCTGAACGGACTGTCTAAAATGGTCCAGTTATGGTCAATTATAACTATAAAACCTGCTCTCCCCATCAGTATTTTATGGTCGTTTGCTTCTACTCTGTCCTATTCAATTCCATTCTAACCACAACTCAATTGACTACTACTCTATCAAATGCTACAAACTTCTCTAAAAGAGAATGATTACAGATAAATTTTAAAAAGGCATAATACCAGTCACATCAAGCTGAATTTCATCCAGATTTTTCCCTTTGTACTCTCCTACCAGTTCTTTTTCCAAAGTTAAAAGTAATTGCTAATTTTAGCAAGCTGGAGGGTCCCTTCTGGAAGACGTCTGGTCAAGTTCTGTTGTTTTCAGATTTACAACAGTTGAAAGAGTAGCAATGTGCCTTAGTTTTGTCGAAGTTAGCGCTTTGGGATGTTTTATGTCATCACATTCGTTCACAAACTGCCTAATGCAATTGGAAACCCCTCAAGTAATGGACAGAGTGTGGCAATGCACAAAAGAAGCCATTTTCTTTCAGAACTCCACATTCTTCTCGCTTCTCATCAAAGCATCAATTGATTCCCTCATTGCTGAATTCCTACTATGGCAATCCGGACAAAATGTTTGCAAAGCTTCTGATTGAGTGCTGTAAGGGTTAGGTTAACATCTTTGTGAGTTTCTCATGTGTCCTTTGACAAGTACACAGATAAAGGCATTCGGGATACCTCTCCTGCTCTATGACTGTTGAAGAGGATAATGTTTGCCAGGGTCACTTTAGCTAGGTCTTTACAGTTTAATGAAGAAGGCTCTTTCTGAAGACTATTAAGTAGTTTCTGACAAATAGCAATGAAGTGGACGTCCCGTGTGAACGGCAGAACCTGAGGAGATTAAGCTGAGTAAATGCTTGTCTTGCAATGTCAAATTTCCAACTTTCTTGGTATAATAGTGCAAATTCCTCAGCATCTTTGGCAGCCTGTTGATCTTTCATCATCAGTCCATTAGACTTGATAAACATAGCTAAAGCATGCAAGCCATGCCAAACTTTGCAAGAAAGAGATTGACGTTTATATTTGCCAGTTTTTTTCATTGAATCCAGCAAGGCATCTTGCAGCTCTGACAACATGACTGTACTTTTCAGGTTTCATGAGTTATTTGATAGTCTTTTGCTTCAAAAACCAGCCTGCCAAGCTATCTCTCTATTTTTGTCAAATATATTGGTGTTGGCTAATTACGTTCTCATTCTTGTTGTCTTAGAACCATACTTCAGAATGCAATGGTCACGGTAACGCTTTAGATTACAGCCCGGAAAGTACTGCGTAATTACAACAAATTTACAGCGTAACTTTCAATAATTATAGTGTAACTATACAGTAAGTATGTGTAAGTATAGGGCGGAGGTCGGCAACCCGCGGCTCTAGAGCCGCATGCGGCTCTTTAGCGCCCCCCTAGTGGCTCCCTGGAGCTTTTTCAAAAATGTATGAAAATGGAAAAAATATATTTTTTGTTTTCATATGGTTTCTGTAGGACAAACACAAACATTCTTAACGTCTTCCAATGCTGTAAAAATGTGTATAATACATATTTAATTTCAACATTCCTGTCAATGAAGATTTGTATCATAGCCATCGACGACGTCACTTTCCCGCTGAAAGCGCGCTCCCTCAGCTGGACTGAGTGGCAAAAGAACCTGCTGCATGACTAGATTTAATAGGGAAAACTGCGAAAACGCGAGTAAAAACAAACGAATTACACTAAAGGTTGGACTCGAAAGTGTTTCTTACAACTTGTCAAATAAACCTAATCCATGAATATAGACATGCAGCCTGGAGTCATGTTTCCTGACATTTATATGTGCCTGATTTGACGCCGGGGAAATACATAAAGCAAATCTGCCTGTGAATCATGGGCGTCGGAACCATTGTATGTGGGTGGAACAAGACCCACTTTTTAAGACCAATGATATTGGACCCACTCACTTTTACCGTCTCTAATTCAGCATTTGTCTAATCCCCCATCAGGTGATGCTACTCCACAAACCACCAACAGAGCATAAAAAATACCAAAAATAAAAAAAATTTTTTAAACATTGCCAAGTAAAACGCTGCGTTTATATAGAACTGTCTCTTTACGACCACAACAAACAGGACACTTTTCAGACGCGCATTCCGACTTCGCCTCAGCGCCAGGCGCAAGTCAAACGAGCGCGGAAAAGGTAGCTTCAACAGTGAACTGCGGTCAGATGAGATGTTGTCAGGCTATGTCAGTAAAACTCCAATCAGCCGTTAGGCGATAGCCTACTGTGCTCGAAGCGTGAACTCAAGAATTGCTCGAGCAAATGCGCCGGCGCGCGCTGCATATTACTTTATTATAGCTTAAAGCGCTAAAGAAACTACGGGCATGCACCGTCGTTATTCTGTTGTAAATGAAGTCATGAAATTACCAAACATGTGATTAAAGCTGCCTCAAAACATTGACATGGTTTTAAAGCTATTGTTATCCAATTTGTTGGCCTTAAAACGTATTAAAATGCATATATGTACACCAAGGAAATCAAAATTTTCTCGGGGGAGCATGCCCCCCAACCCCCCTAGCACAAACAGGATTGAATGTAAAGGTTTGTGTCTCGTTGTTCTATTCAAAAAAAAAAAAATATGCAGAATATAAGATGGAAAATATTTAATAGATGATTTGTCAACATAATATATAATACAATATAAATGGAATAATTTTACCTCAAAATCCAACAATTTGACACAAAATGATCCTGCTGTTTCTGTGAATTGCACCGATCCATTTGCTTCTTTTTTCTGTAGCTTTCAGCAGATTTTAAATATTATAACTTACCTCGGGAATACCTCATTATGTATTTGTAGCCTACTTAGTCATTTTGATAGTAGGCTAATATAGCTAATATACAGCCTGTGTTTCCTTCATATAAGGCTTATATAAGGCTTTTAATTTTTTGCGGCTCCAGACAGATTTGTTTTTTGTTTTTTTGGTCCAATATGGCTCTTTGAACATTTTGGGTTATACAAACTTGCTTATACAAACCACAAGTAAATCACATTCATATATTTAATATGGACAAAATTTTTTGTTTGCAATTTCAAGAAGGCTATATTTACATACAACTAACCTGACAGTTGAGTCGTTCATACAGGTTTTGTAATGAATCATCTTGTAATGATGATTCATTACATTACATAATCATTATGTTAGTTAATAAAAATAGTCATTCCTTGATAGTTCATAGTTTACAGTGCATTAACTAATGTTAACAAATGAAACTTTATTGTTTGTGCTTAAGATTAAGAGAAAACTTATTCATTTTTATGGTAACACTTTACAATAAGTGCAACCATAATCGCACTCTCTCAATATTCAAAGTGCAAATAAGACCAAATTTTTCTTTGATACAGAGCTAAGAGATGGTTACAACTACACTGCCCAGCCTAAAATAGCCTTCATATTGAGAGATATTAAAAGCACATTTTAGTTCATATTTCATGGTGTCTCAAAATAGCACAGTTGAGTACACTTAGATGTTCTAGAGAATAATTTTTAGTATATTATCTACAAAATTAGTGCACGAAAACAGAGCACTTTAAGTACTTTTATTAACCTGGGAACCTAACAGTTCAATTTATTTTGGCTTATTATCTATATCAACTATTTGAAAAAAAATAAATAAATAAATAAAATAAAATAAAATATACTTACCTGAACAAGGCGACATCCACTTCCTAATGACAACGTGGTAAAGCCAGTAAACCCCGTACACAGTGCCAAACACAGGAAATACCTGAAAGGAATCAAAATCACGTTTAAACATTAAATTAACTTATTTTTGTGTCAAGTCAACATTTTGCTAAAAGTGTGTTCACTTGACTTGAATTTTAAACAGATTTGATTTGCATGTTGGATTTAACAACATTTAATCACGTTATAATTAAAGTGTGTATCTGATGTAAATTACACATCAGTTCTGTGAAAGGATTTTATTTCTTACATTTAAGTGTCTAAATATTATAGTTTGTGCTTATGTGTTTATGAGAGAGGGCTCGCGCAGCTAGTGTTTGATCGATTTGATTATGTATGACTGGTCGTCATTTTTATGGAAAACCTTTAGAAAGGATGTTGTCAGAACAAACTGACAATGTTTGGGGAAGCTACTCTGAAACTGTAGTTTGATAAGCTACTTGTAAATTTAAAGTAGATAGTCAAGTAAACTTTTTGAAAAAGCTACACCATTTTAAAAGCAACTGAGCTACTGTCAAGCTACTGAAAAATGTAGTTGGTATTGTCAATACTTGTGGTTGGCTACTCTCCAACACTGCAGTCTGATGGTCTAATCAGAGTTTAGTGAAAGTAGCATTAAAAGCTCTAGGAGTAGATGCGTTTAGAAGTTTTAGCCAAAAATAATAAGCTAATGTTTAAATAAAATTTTTATGAAAGTAGGTTGTTATAAGCCGCTCTGCTCTGAAATGCTGGAAGAAACACCACCTGCATGTGTAAATAGTGAAAGCGTTGTTAATTATATTTCAAAAATGCAAAAACATTGGAGTAGAAAAATTAAAGTAGACTTAGAAATTAATGCCAAACCAGTCTTATGATTAATGTATAGTGTATATTATGGATGTAACTGTACACACAATTCACGATTCAGTACGTACCTTTTTGTTTTTAAGGCACAGTTTGGTTCAATTACAGAGCAGTTAGGGGGAAAAAATTCTAAAAAAATTGGTCTTTTATATTAACATTTGTAAACCTCAACAGTTTACTTTTTTTAAACCAAATGAAGTAAAATGTCTGCTTGGTTTAAAAAACAAAAAAAACCAAACATGGTTCTAATAAATAAAATAATTCTCAAAAAATAGACAAAATATGGTCGTAGATCTGCTGCTATAAAACACCAATTTAATTTATTATTGCTTTGGCATGATCTAAACTACCAGCAAGAGGCAGTTTAAATGACAAAGAGAGCAGTGTTTGCATTTGTCTGTCATATTTACGGGAAACCAAAGTTCCCAAACAGGAGACCTTAATGATATTTATTGAAGAAAAAATAGCAACTCAATTTAATAGTTTGAGCTCTGTTAATGGTAAACATTCATATTATAGTAACGCGTATGAAAGGGCTCTATTTACAGACAGACATTTGTTCAGAAGGTAGAACAATGAATAGAAGTAAAAAGGAAAAATGAGCAATTACCTTTTTTATTTTTCTCCCCCCTGCTTTACCGAACCATGACTTCAATACCTAGGTACAGACCAAACTGTAATTTCTGTAGTTGTAGCTTTCTCAAACCAATCTAATGATTTATGAACCAAGATGGTGGCCAGCCTAATTGCAGTTCTTTTCCTAATTGGACACAATATAAGTATTGACTGCTGCTTACCATGTGAAAACAAATTAACACTGATGCAGTATAGTTTTGTTTTTTGTCTTATTTCCGTATCCCCATATAGATCAAGAATGCAGAGACTCTGGAGGGAGCACAGGATGCCATAAATGAAGCATCGGCTGTGTTGGGACTGCTCAGATGCTCCACCTACATGAGGAGTCTTCAAGAGAGAGATGTCCTTGTGGAAGAAGCTGCAAGGGCATACGTTGAAGGACGCATTAAAGAAGCAATAGAACAGTGCGTATTTCAGACGTCTAAAAAGTTTTGACTTATTTAGTGATACAAATACTTTGCAAAGTTTTTGACGTTAAAACTGCGTTAAAACTTGTTCCCAAATGCACGTTATTAGAAGTTCAAAAAATCATCACATGCAGAGATTGAGTTTGTGTGGAGCAGCACTTATTGTGAAAGGAGCCGGCCGCTCTGCTCACGTGTGTAAATAGTGAAAGCGTTATGTTTTCTCTGAAAAAGACTTAAGTGTATTTACTTAAGTAGTAAAAACATAACACAATGCAAGCACTGTAAAAGGCTTAATGCTAGGGGTTAAACTGATCATTGTTGATCTGTGATTCATACAGATCATGCCCCACAGTTCAGAACGCATGTGAATTGCGGATTAATTACGGTTTAATCATCACGGAGTACAAGTTTATCATTTGCACATGTTTTGTCTTGACAGTTCACACATCCATGAACTTTTAAACCCTTCCAGCGCAAAGAGCCAAAAAAGAACTGTACTCAATTTGCAGTTATCTTTCTGTACAGATGTGTGCGCAAACAGTGGACTGATTTCTCTTCTACATCACCTTGCACGTGAATGGACAAATGGAAACAAAATGTAAAAATGGCCGTCTTGGCAAAAATTCTTGTAAACATGGTGAAGTCTTAATGGTTGTGTCTTAAGTGAACCTTACAGAACAGTTAAGAAATTAGAAATGTATAATATAGAATATGTGCATAAAGTCTTAGGCGCAACTGGTATTTTTAGGCTGTCACTTAGACTATGTCATTACGGTTAATAAAAAAAAAGCAGTTTTAACAGTAACCTTTATTTTATTTATACATTGAACATTATAGTGTTATTTTACATTTGGCCTAATGTCACAGACACGTCAGGTTCCAACATCACCCAATCACAGCGCGCACCATCTCCAGAGTACTGATCACCGCCACCTGCACCTCATCACCTCACTAATCAACAGCACTATAAAGCACACACTCACACAGCACTCTATGTCCGGTCTCGTTCGCATATACTCATATTTACTCACCTGTGTGTTTCTCTCTGCTCTACTGTGGTCAATAAAACAACCGTTACCTGTAACATCTGTGTCTGTCTCTGGTGTACCGTAACACCTAATTATTCAATTTCTTAATTAAGAAATTAAATTTCTTATGCATTGAAGTACAAAAAAAAGTGCTTAGCAGACTTCAAGAATATCAGTTTAGTATACCGAAAGTACAATTGCAGGGTATTTATATTAAGTACACCTAATATATTAAGGTTTAAACAAAATATGGATTGAGATTATATTAAAATATCTATAAATAGATTATTGGTATATTCTTACACATACTATCTGTAAGATATCTATACATTTTAAGAAATGTTAGTCTTTTAACTTCATAATATTCAAAAAAATAAAGTGTTAATAATAATAATAATAATAATAATAATAATAATAATAATCTTAATAGGCAGTTTTCCTTCTATTTTAGATTTAGCTGCACACATGCATGGCTTGTTTTGCTTGAATGAAAAACTATCACCTATTCTTTATGTTTTAGGTTGACTGAAGGGTTGAAGACTCTTGGTTTAGGTGATGCCATCAAGACATACCCAGAGATCATGAAACCCCTTTTCATTGGGGGTTCAAAGCCACTTGAGGCAGAAGACCTGTTGGGACTCTTTAGGATCAATTTTAGTCGTCCTGGCAGCAATAGACAAAGAGTTGAAAATCAGACCATAATGTTCTGGTGGGACTGGCTGATAGAAGTTGGGGGTATGTATTCTAGCGATACATTCTAATGACACAGTTATCCTTGTGTTATGTTTTAAAAAAAATAATATTTCAGACTCATTCCATTTAGTGACGCACGGCATTATGAAAAATACACTTATTCAAGTGTGCTATTAGTATACTTTATAAATTAAAATAAAGTATACTTTCAGTCTACTTTTGTATTTCTCAGGAAAAAATCTTAAAATTGCACTTAAATGTACTTATTTATCGAACTTATTTGTAATGCTCATCAATATTTCTTTTTTTTTTATTATTATTTTTTTTTCTTAGAGGGGACCAGGCCTGTGAACCTAGGCCAAATTTTAATTTTCACTTCAGGGGCTGACAAGATCCCACCTTTGGGGTTTGGACACAAGCCAACCATACAGTTCCTCCACCCCGAAGACCATGGCAACCGGATCTTCCCAGAGGCGAACACGTGTGATGTAACTCTGCGTTTGCCTCTACATGGTACATACCTTCAATTCAGAGAGAGGATGGAGTCGGGGATTCTACAGTCACCTACTTTTGGTTTTGCGTAAATGGGGTGTTTTTTTTTTTGTTTTGTTTTTTCTCTCTTTCCTGTTTGATACTGCTCCTGTTCATTTTCTGGTTCTTTTTCCCATTTCATTTAAATTAGTTTAAAGGAGAACTCCGGTGCAAAATGAACCTTTGGTGTAATAACACATTGGTATAGGTAATGGCTCGTGGTGGTTGTTGTTCTTTAACTGTGTATAATATACTACCTAATAAAGTGTTTTATAGCATAACCTGGAAATTGACATTTCTGCTGTTTTATAAGCACAACCTGCTAGCGGATATTGAGGACAATCTGTTGGATCCATTACTGCTGCAGCTGATGGCTTTGCTGCTTTCTCTATTCTTTTGAAGTTTGTTCTTCTGTTGACTACATCTAACCTCATTCTCATTTTTTCTCTTCTCCGGGGATGGAACATGATTGGAGGAACGTAGTCAGGTGACAACGACATGGAAGACGACACATGGTAATGACAGAGGGTAACCCCATACGGAAATATATTCACATATATGTGAAGCACTGCTAAATATATTGAAATATATTTTAAAAATACATAGGCTGCGTGTGTGTTTACATAGGCTATTTGTGAAATTATATTCATGCCTCAAATAACAATGTGTTTTTGTAGTGCAGCAATGCATTTAGTACACTGTTTACCATTTTTAAAGCTTATATTATATAGATCCTATGTTCTAATTCAGTTTAGGCCTACTATCAACTTAAACAATATGTTATCAAGTGTCAGGACAAGTTTATAATGTTATGTACTATGTAAACGCTGTGCAATGTGTTTGATGGGCGCGCTCGTTTGAGGCGCATTTAAACTGGAGTGGAGGGAGTTACCATGGAAACGGGGCGGCAGCTCAACTGACAAGTAGCAAACTTCCTCCTCTCTAACGGTTGTTTTTACTGCTTTCAGGTAAGTTTAGTCCCTAAAATTACACAATACATACAACTTTTACTGACACTTTCTTGCATGTAATTGACACGCTTCTGTTGAATATTTACTTTACAGAAATGGTACAGTGTCATGGGAATAAGTCCATCATCATCACAACCGTGAGCTAACAGAGGCTAACTATAAGAGGTAAGCTAGCTATAGATTTGAGCTCTTCTTTATGAAAGTTTGGGATTTTAATCACATTATGTGTAGATAAGTTTTTTTTGTTTTTTTTTTATAGCTTTGTAAATGTTTTGCTGGCAATTTGTTAATGGATGAATTAAAAAAGCTAATTAATTTAACCTAAAAG
Source organism: Culter alburnus (assembly GCA_028476615.1). NCBI lineage: Eukaryota > Metazoa > Chordata > Actinopteri > Cypriniformes > Xenocyprididae > Culter > Culter alburnus. The sequence continues at coordinate 20,472 of JAOTNS010000882.1, forward strand.
TATGCACTGTACTGTTAATTAGGGTTGCCAACCGTTCTGTATAATATGGAATCGTCCTGTATTTAAGGCATCAAAGAAGCATTATGAAAGCTATAAGGCCGCAGTTTGTCCCGTTTTTAAGGCATATGCCATATGACCACCTAGACCAGGGGTAGGCAAGTTCGGTCCTAGAGAGCCGCAGTCCTGCACAGTTCAGCTCCAACCTTGAAAAAAAAACCTCACCTGCCTGTACCGTAGTAATCCTGAGTGGATTGATAAACTTGTTCAGGTGTGTTTGATTAAGGTTGAAGCTGAACTCTGCAGGTCTGCGGCTCTCTAGGACCGAACTTGCCTACCCCTGACCTAGACCATACGAATATCAAACTCTAAGCTGAGAATCATTTTTTTCTTTTTTTGACAAGTGTTTGATTTGTGAGCATAGCCGTTATGGTGTTCCGTTAGAACACCGGCTGGTGTCTCGCTCCCGCTTCTGTGAGCTGGACTCGCGTTAACGGAGTTAGGTGTTGTTAATGTCCGCGTTTCGACTTCAGCTAATCAGTTTGGGAGAATGCAAACAACGTGATTCCAACATCCAGCCATGGAAGAAAACGTGCATTTTACCTGAGGGAAGACATAATAAGGAAAGTCGTCTTTCTTTAATGTAGGTAATGTTGTTAAATACCTAGATGAAACAATTTAAATTACAGCGTACTCTTAACCTTGAATATCATTCTTAAAACAAAAAATGACCAATGAAGTGTCAAGCACCCAAAGCAGTCCATTAACTCTTTAAACTAATCCTGAATGTAATTCAAATCAACATCATAAATGACAGAAGTAGTCTTTAGCAGACAGAACTGGATAACCGGTCTAATTAAAGCTCATCTGTATCATCTTTTTCATCAGATTCAGTCAGAATTATCATCTTTAAAGTTTTGTCAGTTCATTTAACCCATCTGTAATGACACTCTTTCCAGAGGTTAGTGACACAATATACACACGGTAGGGACAGAATAGTACCTTGAACCAACAAATACAAAACAAAGTCCAATGAACGAACACACACTCTCACACACACACACACACACACACACACACACACACACACTCATACTAGACACACACGACTATTAACCGCTCATTTTCAAGGTTTGCTTTTTAGCGTTAACTCTAAAAACATTTAAATGTTGCATTTTTCAGGTTTTACCTAATTCTTTACATGGTCTCTTAACCATTTTTAAAGCATGTCTGATCATTATAAATTAGTTTTAAAAGAGTCAGCTGGGATTGTTTTGGTTGTGATATCATTACTTTATGTTTTGTTTAAGCTTTAGCAGATAACATCCCTGCTTTCACTAAGTCTCTCTCTCTCTCTCTCTTACAGCACAAATAATCTTTTCAATGGCCTCCTAAGACTGTAACTTAGAATGTAATATTAAATTACAATATAGAACCCTTAATGTTCAAATGTAAATGTTTAACTATCAAATAAAAACCATTACAACAATGTTGAAATATTTTATGCTAGGATATTTAAGGTTATGCTGAAATCACTTTGTAATCCAGACTCTCTTGAATCTTTCTTTAGGCACAACCATGTCTTGGAGTTATTCTATGTCATGTCTAATGACCTGCAGGATTGAAAACTATAATACAAGTGGGTGAATAACTGGCCACAAACTGTAGTGAAAATGTATTGCTTGTACAAGCTTTTATTCACATTAATAAATACCAAATTTTATATAAAAACAGTTACAGGTTTAAAACACTAATACACATCATCCAGCAAGGAAAAAGAACAAAAACAAAATAAATTATGACAAACCGCAGGGCTCCAGCAGGGCACAACCATATGTGTGTAGAAAAATATAGCCACTACTTGCACACTCCAAACACAGCACAAAATCCACGGCACTCAAAAGGATTAAATCACCAGGAACCACGGAAGAATGCCCACCACCTCACCAGTGCCAGTCACACCCTTGGAGGAGACCCTGCAGCTGCCATGGAAATAAGATGGAAAACTAAAAGGAGAAAAAGAAAACCGTATCAGTCAAAAATATCTAATATAAATACAAAACATCCAAAGAAAAATTGGGGTAAGTCATCAAAAATAAAAGAAAACAAATAGTAACAATAGTCGTGCTAGTCCTGCAAAATAAAACCTTTTTTTAATGACTGAAATACACATTTGCATGAATCAAATTATTTAATCTACTGAAATACCTTTAAATTAACTGGATTAAAGGAAAAGGAAGAATAAATCAACCAGACGGCTCTTCTTTAAAAGGAACCTACAAAACAAAGTTTCATGAAAACCACCTTCAAACATATAAAATAAATAAAAACTAAATAGTACTTGTCATTACCTAATTCGCTCTCACTCATTCAACACTCTGAAGGCTGTATCACCAGGCCAATCACCATCAACACACAAGGACTTCTGAAATGCAACAAGATAAAACGACCTTCTGCTCACCCAAATTAACCTACTATATTTGCATCAACATTACCTCGATAAAACAAATACATACGACTGCCTTATGCCCCGCGTTCAATAATCACATAAAGGTGACCTAGAGACAAACGATTATAAACATGAACAGCATGAGGCAAAATAAGAGTCTCTTTGCTCAAAACAGTCACAGCCCTCAGTTAAATTAAAATAAATTAAGAACAACATTACCTGATGCAAGCTCACACTTATTTCCAGATTCAATGAATGAATGAAACGAAGACGCGCTATACTTCCGTGCGTCTATTTATAGCGCGCCAACTAAGTAATGACGCAATTCTTATAATTGTCCCAAAGACTATTGGGAGTTGTAGTACCCAACCTATACGTCACCCGGTTACATCATCATAATGCTGAATCCTAAATGTCTACAGTTCTTGCCCATAAGGCAACCAACATCATGTTAATAAATTTTGGTCTCCCCAGAAATTACGGACAATCACCTTATGGTCTTAGCTGGCTCTTGAAAACTCACATCCATCAGCTCTTTATAATCTTCTTCTCCTCAGGGTTTTGTCCCCTGGCATAGTTGTGGACTTGTCACAATGAAAAACAAGCCATTTTAGGAATGTGGTTTCTGGTGAGTGGTATAGAGGAACATTTTTGGGCTTGTGATATTGTAATAGTTGTTGTGCGTTAATAATTTACAGAGACACCAGATGAACGTGACGATTTCTTCTTTTTACTCATGTCTTGTTCCTTTTCTTTTTACAGGTTGTCTCCACCCACACATTTACAGATGGAGAGCGCCCTCAACAGGTAAGGAGTAATAACATAATTACCATACATCACATCTCCTTCTTAAGAAATATATTCCTCCACAGAACAGTTTTAAGCAACACAACTGCTATTGGTTTAACTTTAGAACTTACTAGAGTGCTAAGAAAATAAAGTAAATTCTATTACAACACACAAATTAGTTTTTTTTCTTCTTAGTTTTAACTCAATGTCAAACTATAACTTAAATCAGTGTTGCTAACCTACTAATTATAAACAACTTTTTACACCTTATACATCAACAGTGCTTTCATGGAGAATAAAGTTTTGGTGGCCTAATCAGTCTACCATATCGTGACCTTTTGACCTGTTCTTCCTTGTACACAGTTGGTGTTACAGTTGTTTTCACTGGTGACAGTTCAGGTGACTGCACTGGAGTACCACTATCTGCAGGCTGACTGTTCACTGAAGAACATTCTTCCAGATCCAGAGAGCTTGGTTGTGGAAAAGTCATTTCTCTGGTTTTCAGCAGGTGTCGCCGGTTTCTCCTGAAGGTGTTTCCATCAGGCGTCTGAATCACATATGACCTGGGTTTTTCATGAACCCTCAACACTGTTGCTGGTTGCCAGCTGTTTCTGACTTTTACTCACACATTCTCTCCGTCTGCTATAGGTGATAACTGTTTTGCTCCACAATCAAAGTAGCATTTCTGTTTCAACTGTCTGCCCTTGATGGACTTATGCACATTTCTGTAAAGCTGGGGTTTCAACAGCTCTTCTGATGTAGGCAGTTTTGTTTTCAGTCTTCGACCCATCAGCAGCTGTGCAGGAGATAGTTTTACACCATCCAAAGGAGCATTCCTGTACTCCAACAGAGCAACATAAGGATCTCTTTGGCTCTCTTTTGCTTTCTTTAACAGGTTCTTTACTGTCTGGACTGTTCGTTCACTCTGTCCATTTGACTGGGGAAATCCAGGACTAGACGTGGTATGTACAAACTCCCAGTTTTCTGCAAATACTCTGAATTCTGCACTTGAGAATTGCGGACCATTGTCCGACATCACTTCATCCGGGATCCCCTGTCTCGCAAAGATGGATTTGAGAGCTGTCACTACATGTCTGCTTGTTGTCTGTGTAAGTTTGGCAATCTCTGGAAACTTTGAAAAGTAATCCACACACAGTAGATATTCACCTCCATCGAAATGGAACAAGTCTACTCCTACTTTCGCCCATGCTCTGTCTGGAATGTCATGGCAAATGAGTGGCTCTTTGCTGTTACTCCGTCTGAAAGTGTTACAGATGGCACACTTCAACACAACATCCTCAATTTGCTTTGCCATGCTGGGCCAGAACATGACATCTCGTGCCCTCTCTTTTACACTTAACAATACCAAGATGAGATTCATGTACTCTTGCTAACATGTCTGCTCTCAAGCTTTGTGGGACTACAATTCGCCAGTTCTTGAAAAGTAACCCATCGGAACAGGTAAGTTCTTCTCGGAACGTCCAGTACTTTTTTATGTCTGCTGGAACTTGTTGTATGTCTGCAGGCCATCCTGACTGAACTACTTCCATAACCATTTGCAACTCTTCATCTTCTGCTGTTGCAGTTCTGAATGTGTTCAGCTTCTCTTTCGAAATTGGCAAACAAACTGCCACAGAATGAACTTGTAACTCATCTTCCAGGAGTGGCTCAGATTGTTCTTTTAGGTAGGCTCGGCTCAATGTGTCTGCTATGTACAACTCTTTTCCCAGGCTTGTAGCTGACACGTAAATCATAGAGCTGCAATCTCATTAGCATTCTCTGGAGTCTCGGAGGAGCTTTTTGGAGAGACTTTTTGAATACGGTCTCCAGGGGCTTATGATCTGCCTCCACTTGTACTGTCTATACTGGTGGAACTTCTCGCATCCGTAGACAATCGCCAAGAGCTCTTTTTCTATTTGGGCATATCTTTTCTGACACTCAGTAAGAGACCTTGAGCCAAATGCCACTGGTTGGCCTTCTTGCAGCAATACTGCTCCCCAGACCTTCAGCACTTGCATCCACTGACAGTATTACATCTTTGTTGACATCGAAGTACTTCAACACTGGCACGTTGCTCACAAGTGACTTCAGTTTTTCAAAGCTCTTCTGTTGTTCTGACTCCCAATGCCATGCTATATTACCCTCTAGAAGTTTCCTCAGCGGAGCACTGACGTCTGACATGTTTGGTACAAACTTGGCCAGATACTGCAGCAGGCCTAAGAACCTCATTAGTGCAGCTTTGTCCACTGGCTCTGGCATGTTCTGTATCGCTCTGACTTTCTCTTTGTCTGGCTTCAACCCATCTGCAGTCAGAATGTGTCCAACATAGCTGACTTCAGTCATCCTGATCTTGCATTTGTCTTTGTTCAACTTTAGATTCATGCTTCTAATTTTATCTAGTAGTTGTCGTAGTCTCTTGTCATGTTGTTCCATGTCTTCACCCCACACCAGAATGTCATCCACTATGTTCACAACTCCATCTAAGTCTTCTAGTCTTTGTGCAATGCACTTTTGAAACACTTCTGGAGCTGACACTATGCCAAATGGAAGTCTCAAGAACCGGTATCTCCCAAAAGGAGTGTTGAAAGTACATAGTTTGGAGCTATCTTCATCCAGCTGTACTTGCCAAAACCCATGATTGGCATCCAGCATGAGAATACTTTGGCATTTGGCATCTCAGCTACTATTTCCTCGACTGTTCTTAATGGGTAGTGTTCTCTCTTTATGGCTTTGTTAAGATCTTGTGGATCTATGCAGATCCTGAGTTTCTCTGGCTTCACTACCGTAACCATACTATTAACCCAATCAGTGGGCTCGGTTTGTTTCACTATAACTCCAAGATCTTCCATTCGCTTCAGTTCCATTTTGACCCTGTCCTTTAGTGCTATGGGTATTTTCCTGGGTGCATGAATGACTGGAGCAACATCTGGGTTAAGCTGCATGTGGTGCAGTCCTGGTACACATCCTAAACCAGTAAACACATCTTTGTATTCATTCAGAATGTCAGTTTGGTCTTTGTTCTCTACTTTGTAAATTCTTTTAATCAGTCCGAGTTTTGAGCATGCTTCTCTTCCAAGGATAGCTGGTGAATCCTCATCTACAATTTGGAATTCTAGCTCAAACTCATCTTCTTTGTAACCACATTTGAGCATTGCCTTGCCCTTTGGCTCCATCGTGTGGCCTGAATATGTAACTCACGAGCAGTTTGACTTCTTCAGTGATGTTGTCTTGTTAGTGGTTTTCTCAAAGTCTTTATAAGACAACACGTTGCACTCTGCTCCTGTGTCTAGCTTGAAGGTTAGTATGCACTTGTTTATTCTGACTTCCTGTGTCCATTTCTTGTTTTCACTTTTCATGGTTGAGACTGTATTCATTTGTGCCAGCCATTTGCTAGCTGTCTGTTCACTTCGTTTAATTTCGATGGTGCCTATAAACAATTCAGCATCTTCTTGCTGCTCTATTTCATGGACTTTTTTCTCCATTTTCCTAGGTTTGCCTTTTTGTTTTGGTGTTTTGCACATGCGGCTAAAATGGTTCTTCCTCAAGCACTCATTACAAGTTTTGCCATATGCTGGACACTTCCTTGGCTCATGTATATAACCACATCTTGTGCATTCTTCCTTCTCTTTCCCTGTGTGCTTGATATTCGACTGTCTGACTGTTGACTTGGTTTTCGTGATTTTGTTCACGGCCACTTCTGCTTCTTCATGCAGTACCTTCATATGGCTTTGTGTTACTTCGTTGGCCCGACAGATATTCACAGCCTTCCCTAGGTTTAAATCCGTTTCCCTGAGAAGCCTAGCTCTCACGGTGTCATTGTTAACACCACAGACAATGCGGTCTTTAATCAAGTCATCAGTTAACAGTCCAAATTCACAGTCTTTTGCCTTATTTTTCAAGTCGGTCACGTATGCATCAATGGTTTCGTTCGGTCCCTGTGCTCTCGTGAAGAAGATATGTCTCAGATACGTAATGTTCTTTCTTGGCTCACAGTACTCTCTAAACTTTTCTTTGAGCACATCAAAATCATCCACATCATCATCAAAGTCCATGGTATTAAATACCTTTATAGCATCATCTCCAGCCACGTGAAGAAATGTCGCACACTTAACTTTGTCACTCTTCTCTGCAATGCCAGTTGCAACGAGATACAGGTCAAACTTTTGAATCCACGTTCGCCAGTTTTCTGCCAGATTTCCTTCGAAACACAAACTGTTAGGAGGCTTCAACTGCTCCATCTTTTTCTTCTGACACCATGTGATATTGTAATAGTTGTTGTGCGTTAATAATTTACAGAGACACCAGATGAACGTGACGATTTCTTCTTTTTACTCATGTCTTGTTCCTTTTCTTTTTACAGGTTGTCTCCACCCACACATTTACAGATGGAGAGCGCCCTCAACAGGTAAGGAGTAATAACATAATTACCATACATCACAGGCTAATGATTGGAAAAAAAGTTACTGGTCATTACAAGTCAAAAATGTCACTTCTATCAGTCAAGGTCTCTTTTAAAGTCATTGAGTTTTACTTTGTCAAATTTAACAACAAATTGCCCTCAAATGACACTCATTTCTTTTAACATGTCTATATGTGTAACGAAGCGGGACTGAGGCAGAGATCCATTTGCAGCTTTTATTAAAGTGAGAGTGGTCGTACAGGCAGGGTCAAACAGGAGCAAACAGGAACAGCAAGGGACAGGCAGAATCGTAGTCAGGAACAAGCAGAGGGTCAGGGCTGGCAGATATCAATCACAGAACAGTATACAAAGCAATGGTCAGGACAGGCGGCACAGGATCATAGACGAAAGACAAGAGGTACGGTGACAGACAATCAGACAGGGTGTAATCGCTCGGAATTGCATCACAGGGAAAACAAGACTTCGCGGTGAGGTGGTGTGTGTGAAAGTCCTTTATAGTCCTGGTAATGCGTGGCAGCTGGGTGTGGTGATAGGTGTAGTGATTGGTGGAGTGAGTGCAGGTGAATGGCAGAGAGGATTATGGGTAATGTATAGGGGTGTAACGATACGCTCAGGTCACGATACGGTACGTATCTCGATACGGAGTTCACGATACGATACGTATCACGATATTTTGAACAAAATGAAACTGAAATTCAAACAAGATTTATTAAAAAAACATGAACAAATTTCAATAATTTTCCTTGTTGTACATACAAGATCACATTTCAATAAAATAAATAAATATAAAATTTTAATAAAAACCTTTTGTATTCAAATTAACAGTTGAATAGGGCTGTCTGTCACTGAAAATTTTTTTTAAATTTAACATGAACTTAGAATTATGAATAGGGAAGGCGCGGCCGCACCGCTTCTCCTTCTTTCCAAAGCGCTTGCGCTCCCGTGGCGTCGGCCGTTGCTATGCAACCATGAACTGAGCTCTCCAAGAGGATCAGGATGTTTCTGCAAAGGATAAATGATTTCTAGCCCTTGCATTAGTTTTACTACGAGATATATTGATGGAGATAAGATATAAAAACCACCATGTACAGCTATGATCAGCTGTTCAGCTGAGCTTTTGATGTTTTGTTACGGAAAGGCCATAGCTGATCGGTTGATTCTTGTCACACGACCTGCGGTGCGCTTGCGGCATTCTGAGAAGTTGAGAATTGCATGCACTTCGCGACCGCGTTGATCCCATTATGAGCGCGCCTGCCGCGCGGCTACATTTGAAAATAATAACTGACTTGCACGCGGAAAAGACGCAATATGTGAACGGCCCCACAGAACTTCTTAAAGCAAAGCATCGCAAGCGTCTTTTGCTTTTCTGTGAGCACAGCTGTTGCTGTGCACTGCGGTGAAAGAAGCCACGACTTTTCTCACGCGACCATGCAAGAGACTGACATGAGAAACGTTTAAACCTGCTTGCAAGATTCAATGTGTGCCCGAAACACTTACTGAACTAGAGAGCTGATTGAGACACACCATCTACGATAAATCGTTACACCCCTAATACTTATAGTAATTTAAAAATGTGGTAGCATTGGATCTGGACAGGAAGGATAACTCTGGGAGTTGGAAGGGGTGTGTCGCGATTCTGCCTTCTCACATCGCGATACAGGTTCGGACCTGCGTATCGCGATTTCGGTTTCATATCGCATATCGTTACAGCCCTAGTAATGTAGTCCAGGAACTGACAGGAACAGACGGTGATCGTGACATAATGTCCCCCTCCCGGAAGGCGCGTCCTCGCGCCGTAGATGGCACAACTGGGGAGGGGGGGTGGGTGCCCTGGAGACCTACAGGCAGGAGATACTGGATGTGCAGGCGGGTATGGAGGTCTCCAGGGCAGGGCCAGGAACTCAAGCAGCCACGGTGGGTCAGGGGCCTCGGGAGGCCACGGCGGGTCAGGGGCCTCGGGCGGCCACGGCGGGTCAGGAGCTTCGGGCGGCCACGGGGGGTCAGGAAGCCACGGCGGGTCAGGCGGCTCGGGCAGCCACGGCAGGTCAGGCGGCTCGGGCAGCCACGGCAGAACAGAGTCTATAGGTGACCCCAGCGGGTCAGAGTCCATTAAGGGCCATAATAATTCGGAGGCCCTTAACGGCCATGGTTGAGCAGGGTCCCCACCCACAAGCTCCCCACCCTCAGGTATACTGCCCCCCCCAAAAAAGTTCTTGGGGATATCAAGGGAGGCATTGGCGGATTCATGGGCAAGGAGCTCGGGTGGCGCCAGCAGGGCAGATGGCCTGAACGGCAGCGGTAGAGCAAATGGTCCAGGCGGTGGTGGCAGGGCCGACCAAGGCTGCTCTGTGGCCGTATCAAGGAGAGCGGGCAGTTCGGTGACGGCCTCCATGGCCGTATCAGGGAGAGCAGACAGCTCTGGGACGGCAGCGGGCTCGGGCTGCTCCGGGACGGCAGCGGGCTCGGGCTGCTCCGGGACTGCAGCGGGCTCGGGCTGCTCCGGGACTGCAGCGGGCTCGGGCTGCTCCGGGACTGCAGCGGGCTCTGGCTGCTCCGGAACTGCAGTGGACTGGTAGACCGGTCCAGAGTCAAAAACGCCTGAATGCCTCCTCCAGGCACGCAAGACCGCCAAAACATAAAAAGTGAAGACAGCCCTCTTGGCCATCACAGGACTGACAGGGAGAGCAGGCTCTGGAGCGGACTCACTGGCTGGAATGGATTCTGGAGAAGATTCACTGGCTGGAGCAGGCTCTGAATTTACAGACACCGAAGGGGCGGCCATCTTGCCCGTGGGCACTGGCAAAGCAGCCATTTCGTCCATCGCGTCCAGGGCGCTTAAGTCCATAGCAACCGGCGAGCTTGAGAGCGTTGCAACCGGCGAGCTTGAGAGCGTTGCAACCGGCGAACTTGCGTGCGTTGCAACCGGCGAACTGCGCGGCAACTTGCGTGCGAAGCGGCCACCGGGCTTGAGAGCGAAGCGGCCGCCGGGCTTGAGTGCGAAGCGGCCGCCGGGCTTGAGTGCGAAGCGGCCGCTGGGCTTGAGTGCGAAGCGACCGCCGGGCTTGAGAGCAAAGCGGCCACCATGCTTGAGAGCAAAGCGGCCGGCTGACTTGAGTGCGAAGCGGCCACCGGCCTTGAGAGTGAAGCGGCCAACTGGTTTGAGAGCGAAATGGCCGGCGAGGACTTGAGGATGCCAGCTGCTCGTGCTGCAGTCAGTGGTGGATCATTCATGCTGGAACGCAATCCTCTCCGCTCTCGGACAGGACCAGCGACGTGACGTGACTCTGGGCGATCAGCGGAGACGTGACGTGACTCTGGGCGATCAGCGGAGACGTGACGTGACTCTGGGCGATCAGCGGAGACGTGACGTGACTCTGGGCGATCAGCGGAGACGTTGACTGGTGTTGCTGTTATGGGAGCCGCCATCTTGTGAGTGTCCTTTGGCGCGGAAGCCATTACATGATTAAGCAAGGTGTCGCATTCCTCCGCGACACCCACAGTAAACAGAGAGCCAACAGTCAATAAAGCATAATCCAGAAAATGACTAAGTGAAGAACGGGGTCCCTCACGAATCAACTGTGACTTGAGTGGCTGATTAACGCCTTCACAGAAAAAGTCTATGAGCACACAGTCCGGCAGGTCTGAACAATATGCAATATCCAAGTACTCCTCAATGTAATTCTCCAGCGATCGTGAGCCCTGCTTGAGCTCTAACAACAAAAATGCAAAGTTCCTACCAGACCAGTGTTCATCAGAAAAGCTGCTGGATCGTTGTTGTGGCGAAGTCTTCTGTAACAAAGCGGGACTGAGGCAGAGATCCATTTGCAGCTTTTATTAAAGTGAGAGTGGTCGTACAGGCAGGGTCAAACAGGAGCAAACAGGAACAGCAAGGGACAGGCAGAATCGTAGTCAGGAACAAGCAGAGGGTCAGGGCTGGCAGATATCAATCACAGAACAGTATACAAAGCAATGGTCAGGACAGGCGGCACAGGATCATAGACGAAAGACAAGAGGTACGGTGACAGACAATCAGACAGGGTGTAATCGCTCGGAATTGCATCACAGGGAAAACAAGACTTCGCGGTGAGGTGGTGTGTGTGAAAGTCCTTTATAGTCCTGGTAATGCGTGGCAGCTGGGTGTGGTGATAGGTGTAGTGATTGGTGGAGTGAGTGCAGGTGAATGGCAGAGAGGATTATGGGTAATGTAGTCCGGGAACTGACAGGAACAGACGGTGATTGTGACAATATGATTTCTTTTGGAGCATTGTGCTCTACAATAAATAGCTTGTTACCACACAAGTTTAAATAACAGCATTTAGCTGACTTTGAATGAGAGAGACAGACTCAGGCATTCAGGGCTTATAACTGCATTTTCATAGACTTTTAACTTTCATTTTTCTAACTTTAAACTCTAGCCCAGCTGAAAATTTATGACAAATGACATGCATTTTCAAATAAACAATTTCAAAAGTAATTCCTTAAGATTTCAGTCATATTATCTTATTTTTATCTCTTGTTCTTTTCTTAGACAAAAACATTAAAGATCGTTGCATTTTATTAATGCGCTGTCTCAGTTCATGATAAAATGTAATTCATTTGACTTAACAAGTGTTCATGAATGGTTCCAAAAATTCTGTCAGAAATTATATTTTCATAACATTACTCTTATTAATCATTTATTGCTGAATTGGTTAATATCGATGTCTCGAGAATTGATAATTCACTCTATACAGGAGCTGCTTCACTGCGTTATGTGAGAAATCTGTGTTCTTTATAAAAAGAAGCACTTCAGAAGTAGAAATTGCATTTATCAGACACAATGCAGAGAGAAACGTAACAGCAGTCAGTGACAAGCCGGTTCCACTGACACCGTTACTCGTCGTGTTCGCTGGATTTCAGGAGAGCCAGGGGAAAACAGTGTTATACACAAACCTGTAGGTCACTGCAATAATGAATGAGCGTAAACTCTGAATGAATTGAGCACAAATTAAAAAGCTGCGTTGCTGTTTCCTCTGTGTGTGTGTCTTAGAAATCAGAGCTTGGCAAGAGTAAATCAACTAAAATACTACAATCATACACATGTTCTAGTATTTGATATGTATATTTAAATTATATACCTTGTACGATATGATACATGAATTATTAGAATAAGCACAGCAGGATCTCAAACAGCCGCGTTTCATCACTGTGCGGCTCTCAGAATCCAAACTACAGTGAATGCAGAAAAAAACATGTTGCAAACATAGAGGAATGTATGTCTAGTACTGGATAGTTTGTACTGTTATTAAGCCCAAAGTTCAGTGTTTTGTAAGATTAAAGCAGCCAAAGAAAACACAACTTTAGTCTGTCAACATTGCATACATTTGTAAAACATTAAGCCAACACAACGGTATTTTTTGAGAAACAGTCATATGCTGTGGGCTATTTTGTCTGTCATTGGCTAAATTGTTAATCATGTGAGCATTACTGAAGATTATGGTATAAAAGCATTCGATTTGTAACACTCTGAACATACAGATACAGCACACACATCTCCAACACGCTTTAGCTAAAGCATTAAGAATGAAGTTCAGAGTCGCAGTTCTTCTGCTTCTGTACAAATGTCTTGTATTCGCTCCGAATGTCATATTCGCGACAGAATCTGCCGTCTCAGGATTGCCTTGTCCTTTGAAAACATGCACAGATGTACTGAAGGAACTTGGAGCCACAGAGAAGCAACTAAAAGATCTGGAAATCAGACTGGCCAAGAGTGAAGATCAGATTGAAGAAATCAAAAAGGAAAAACAGATCTGGAAATCAGATTTGCTAAGAGTGAAGCTCAGATTGAAGAAATCAAAAAGGAAAAACAAGGTGAGACGACACTCAAAAAAGTGATTGAAAGCAGATTTTTTTTTCAAAAACAAGAAATTCAACTAGATTTTTCATTTTTCATTCAGGGAACGACTCTGTCCATGAATTTGGCAACTTACGTGTGTTTATCTCAGAAATATTATCCTTATACTAGTATATCTCAGATATAATAATTATAAACATAATAATAAACAGCTTTGGCTCACTGCCTGTTTTATTATTGCTGACCACCTATCAGAATCTGTGTGGCAATGCTGCTCGACTCGCTGGACAGCACAGAGATATAGTGAAGCCCAGACCTGTGTCCATTTAAATCATCATACTCAGATGTCATAACTTTTTTAGGAAATACTCTGAGATTTGGGCAATGGAGGAACTTGAAATAATATGACAGATATGAAAAGAAATTACATTGTATCATAGTTAATGTTCATCTGTTATAGTTCTATTATGATTTTGATACATACAACAGATGGATATAATAATGCCATTATCTCAAATAATGGTTGTTTCAGTATATGACTTTAGTGAAATATGAATTTGAGGCTAATGATTTTAAGGTGAACTTGTTTGAATTGAATAAAACCCTGAAATAAGACTTTGTACAATAAACCAGAGATGAAGGGTTTTCATATTTAATGCCATCTACCAGTGTCAGAAATTAACTTTATCTTATGAAACAATCGATTTTCAGGGGTATTTTTCTTTTACATTTATATAGAATTTATTTCCTAATCTTATTAAATATGTATGCTATCTATAAAGTTAAATTCTTAAAAGATCAGTCCACTTTTAAATAAACTTTTCCTGATAATTTACTCACCCCCATGTCATCCAAGATGTTCATGTCTTTCTTTCTTCAGTTGAAAAGAAATTAAATGAAAACACACAAAATATCGCCTTGAACGTACTTCCGGTTTCCGCATTCTTCAGAACGCTTATGCTGTATGTCCCACGCCTTTCCTATTCTACTTACGTAACGAACGCGACACCAGTTTTGTTTCTTCACGACGCAATCACGCAGACGGTTTCCACAGCGTCATTTTCTATGCAATGTCTCGTTCCCTCTTCAGGGAACAAAGGTTACAGTCGTAACTGATACATTTTTTACATTTTCCGATTTCAATATTAAATCAAAAAACAAATGACCAAAAGATACACGGACCGAACACACTGAGCTTTCCTTTCCACCACTTTAGGGCCTCCATAGTATTGTGCTGTGCATTTATGAATTTTATTTTGTAAATATATTATTTTTGAGGCTGCTCTGGCTCTGTATGAATTGGTCGATACAATGTAAAATGTAATGAGCAAAACATTATTTTATCGTAACAACAATGCATGCAACCAAAACTGACCTTGATTCGAAATTGAGATTATAAAAATGTTCTCTGTTACATATTTTGTCAAAAAAATAATTAGCTACAATGCAGAACACGCACAGAAGTGAAGGAGTGACACCATAACACATCCACAATAGAGAACAAACACACACACAACACCATGTTCAGGATTGACTGTATTTGTGACATAACTGCATAAATAAATAATATAAATAAATACTTCAGTGATCATATATTGTTATAATGTCTAAACACAAATCTAGATGAAAACTTGTGAAAAGATACCTATAAAAATAGATATGTGCAAAATGAGTGATGCTCTTCAGCCAACTAGTGTTGTTCTTAAAATTCTATTTTAAAAGTTATTTTAATTTTTAATGTTTGTTTTCCGGTAGATGTCAGCAAACTACATCATGACACACTGTCCATGTCATCTCCATGAACAAAATTAAGAAATTAGATATAAATTATCACCAATATAAACACATTATAAAATCACCATATAAGTGAGTGATAAGTTTTAAAAAAAAAAGTGGACATGTTATGGACATGTTATGGTCATGATTGATTTTTACGGATTTATCAAGGATTCTTGATGCCCATTCATCATAAACATTTTACTTTTATTCCTATTATATAAACTTTTTTCACTTCAAAAGCTTATAAAGTGGGGCGATTTGACAATGCCGTACGGACTCTTATTCTACCTGTCAGAAATAGGCCGTCCTGAAGACGGCGCGATTTGATCAGATGAAAGGGCCGTGCTCAATGTTTTCTAAAAACTCCTTACTGCAGCTTTAATTAACCCTTTGAGCAGTATGGTCCCACATATGGGGTGTTTATTTCTGTGTCCCTGGGCGTACGGTCCCACATATGGGATTTAGTATGTTGGGCGATGTCACATAACTGCCAGATTCAAACTGTGCTTTTGCGCTTTGGCTGCGAGACAGACATGCTCAGCACTTGTCATATGCCATGTTTTCAGCCAAGTAATGTTTTTTTAAGGTTTCGGACATTTAAATATGCATAAACACCAGTAAAACAACACATTAGAGTTTGCAAAATACACACTGATGTCAGACATGAGTGGAAGCAGCAATAACAATCCATTCAAATATAATTTGCCGACATTTAATCATATCAGACACACATAGTGGGCCTAAAAAAAAAAGTTTAAAGTTTACTCTGTTATTCTTCCAGTTAACCAGCCACTTACTTTTATAGGGTTAAGACTAAATTTTCAGACTAGAATGTTGTTCCAGGATCAACAAAATATGTTGACTACTGAATATGACTATATGAATATTTTTGGTGTGCCAAAAAAAACAAACAAAATAACTTATTTAGTGAGGGCCGATTTCAAAACATTGCTTCAGGAAGCTTAGGATCATAAATGAATCAGTGTATCGAATCATGATTCGGATCGCGTGCCAAACTGCTGAAGTCACGTGACTTTGGCGCTCTGAACAGCTGATTCGACACACTGATTCATTATGCTCCGAAGCTTCCTCAGGCAGTGTTTTGAAATCAGCCATCACTAAATAAGCTGGGCACACATATGATCGGTTTCAGCATGGAGCTCCGCTTTGTGTTTAACAACACCAGCCACGTGGATCCTAGCTCATAAACAGAATAAAGTATTCATGTTTAAAGTTATAGACATATTTCACACATTCTCCTGCACCAAACATTAACCAGCATGGTGTATGCACACATATTTCATCAAGTCTTCTTCAAATGAATTATTATGTGCCAAATGGACACTGATACAATGGTGTAGCCTATCTGAACACGATGACGCGATTATTCTAATAGACAAAAGACTGATTTAGATAGAAAATTCAAAGAAAAATGGACAAAAAATAAATTATGTCTTTATTCTTTCTGTGTTAAATTAAGTGTTGTTTATCATGAGTCTGTACTACTCGTAAATGTAATGAAAGTATTATTAGCCCTATTAAATATTCTTTCACATTTCTCCCTTGTGCTAGGGAGTTTGTCATTTTTCTCTGTGCTTATATATTAATATTCATTTCTACCATATTCTGTATAATGTGTGTGTTCTATATCTCTGCTTTATTGGTTGTTCTCTTCCCTCTTCCCCCCTCTACACTCCCACTTTTCCAGAGCTTGAGGTGTGAACGACCAAGGGAAAACAGGAGGGGGAGGGGGGGCGCAGAAAGAACACCATCCCTGAAAAAAATATTCATAATTAAATTACTAAGTCATCACTCTAAAATGGAGTGTACTTGTGAAACATTCTCTGATTGTAGAAATATTTACATAATTTACAGCAAATTCTCATGATTGAAATGAGTCAGCATAATCCAGGAAGCCAATCACGAGATATTGCTCACACAATTATGACACTTAAAACCCCACAAACACACAGATGCTAACTAAAACTAACATGTAGCTTTCATGTGGCATTTGAGCTCATAACGTGTAGACTGTAGAAAATGGCACATCATTGTTTACAGTGGATGCTCCCGATTGAAATTAGTTCAAGATCAACATGATCGCATGCATCGATCACGAGTTACTCCATGTAAAAGAACGATTTTAAATATAACCATCAGGGGGCGCCAATGGCTAAACAAAAAAGCTACCTTGGTTCCTAATGCTGTAACTTTTGATTTCTTTATGCGATCACCATAAAATTTGATCCAGTTCACATATAGAGTTATTGCACATCAAATATGAAATATATGTAAAATTTTACTTGAGAACTTTTTTTTGTAATTTTTGTAATTATTTTCATCCAGGTATGCAAATAAATATTTGAACTTAACTAATTTATTAGCAATTTTCTTTCAAGTGTTTTTGCAGACACAATGATAAATGTTACATAAAGTAAGTAATAATAAAGACAAGTCACAGTTGTGAGATATAGCCTACATTGTCAGTCACAAGCAAAAACAACAAGATGATATCACATTTCGGTAACACTTTAGAATACTGTTTCTTACTTACTGCATCACTAATGAGAAATTACTGAAGAACTAATAGGTAATTCTTCATTAACACCTAATTCACTACTGTTAATTACTAAGGAATATGTGTTAACTAATCAGTATGAAATAGAATCTTATGATTTTGTTAAGTAACAATTAGCTAATCAATAACTAATGAATTCTATCATAACTCCTGAATAACTACTATTAATTATCTACTAATCTACTAGGAAACATAACTATGAAGTACTAATGAACAAACACAATTACATTGAGTTGTGACCCTTTCTTATTTACTAATGTTACCAGTAGTAGTATTATGAAAAATTGATAATAATTAAATACAATAAACTTTATAGAGGTTTTTGCCTGTGTGGTAAATCATTTGTGAATGTGTTCTGTAAGAAATCAACTTCGGAAACGAACCAAACCCCCACTCTCTTACCTCATATTAGTTTTTATATTTCATATACAGTACCATAAGTGTGTCTGTTTTCTTCAGCATATCACATTACCATTGAGTAAATTCCAGTATGTAAGGCAATGACTGAAGGAAAGTGAAAATACAGGGAACCCATTAGTAATTAATAAAGAAGTATTAGATAATTCTGCAGGAATTATTAGAACCTGAAACTGTATTCTAAAGTGAAAATTAAGGAACCCTTGGTAATTAATAAAGAATTACCACATAATTCTGACTCAAATCAACTTACACTGAAAGAAAAACACTATTAACGTAATAATCTAAACACCTTTGAATGCAACACATCTACTAGTTCATGATATCTTCCTTTATTTCAGATACAATTGAGCAGAGACTTAGAACACACTCATTATACACAATAATGAATATTAATACATATGAGCATGGAGAAAATGATGACAAACTCCCAAGCACAAGGGAGAAATGTAAAAGAATATATAAAAGAGCTAATAATAGGCTACTTTGATTACATTTATGAGCACTGCAGTCTCAAAATCAGTCTTTTGTCTATTAGAATAATCGTGCCGTCACATTCAGATAGGCTACACCACTGTATCAGTGTCCAGTTTGCACATATAATTCATTGGAAGAAGACTTGATATGTGTACTACACAGTGCTGGTTAATGTTTGGTGCTGGAGAATGTTATATGTCTATAATAACTTTAAACACAGATACTTTATTCTGTATATGAGTTATGATCCACAAGGCTAGTGTTATTAAACTCACCACGGAGCTCCGCGCTGAAACCATCATACGCGCCCTCAGCGTCTATATCATAACAATTGTATTTTTCATGTGTTCATATTCAAACTCCAGTTCTGACCACATCGCGAGCAAAATACAAAGAACACTCATGTGCTGCTGTGCTAGGGGAAACATACACACGGCTCGCGTGTTTGAACGCAGAGGTGAATGAACAGCACTTTTTTTATTACCACATTCAGTGTTATGGAAAAGTACCATCATAACAGAAATTAAAAGCAACAATTTGAGACCAGAAATGCATTACGTAACGGTAAGAGTAAATAATAATTATAATAAAAAATAATTACCATGCACCCATTTGTAAGGAAGGTTGCAAATTAACTAATTTCTCTAGCCAATGTTGTCACGTCACGGGACAAAAAAACCAACAACCGAAGACCCGAAAGATGAACTAATCGATTCTCTTTCCGGCTCATACTGCATTGGTTTAGCGTATGGGTCTACAGGTGCTGATCATATAATTAGAATATCATCAAAAAGTTGATTTATTTCACTAATTTCATTCAAAAAGTGAAACTTGTATATTATATTCATTCATTACACACAGACTGATATTTTCAAATGTTTATTTCTTTTCATTTTGATGATTATAACTGATAAGTTGTTTTATTCATATCAGATGCACATAGTATAAGTAACTATAAAGTTTACTCTATTTTTCCCTATCCCTTCCCTACCTCCAAAGTGGGGAATGGCAGAAAAAGTTTGAGAAACACTGTTTTATAGGCTCCACTTCTGAAGAGTAATTTGGCACAAAGTGTGAATACCAGGACGTCAGTCCTAAGAATGAGCGTAATTTGGCTGCGTCAGTGGGAGCTGTTCCTTACAATATAGCCTGAATATGGCAGTCATTGGGTTGTACGCCTTGCGCAGGAATGATGTGTCAAGTGAGGAAGGCTTCTGCAGCTGAACTTGCATTTTGCTCGATTCATTTTAAGAGCCACGTGCTGTAGTGTTGTTAAAACAGCCTGCAGTTTGCGATCATATTCAGCTGCAGTGCGTCCATACACAATTACATCATCTAGTAGTTCTGAATCCCATGAAGGCCTTTCAGTATTGTAACCATAAAAACATTCTGTCTTACACGGATGCAGTCCGGCAGTGCTTTCCACAAGCGCAAAGTGCAGCGATCATTTACGCAGTCTATTTTTTCTGCACTGCACCGCGCTGAATTAAAATGATAGTGCGCTGTTCGCATTAAAATAATATTGATACGGAAAAACTAGTAATTTCACCATAGACACATACAGTTACACTGTTACACTGTCAACACTTTTGGGTAAAGCAAGGAAAATGACACCTTACCAGGCATTTAGGTGAACAAGGAGACATAAACAATAGCACTTGTCTCTTCATGAAGGTGGAAAAACAAAATTCTTTATGACCTGAGGGATTTCCTTGTAAAAAGATTTTAAATGCATAAGTCTTTTTCTGACGATGGGATCTCAGATAAGCAGCGCATACAAAGGGTGTTAGAATAAATTACCCTGAATTTGAATGAACGAATTCAAGGCAACAATGGCTGAAAAGATATAGATTTAAAAAAAAAATTTAATTTAATTTTGTATGATCTACATAGGGCTATAAATGTTTAATATAAAATATTTATTATGAAATGATACATTATAATATAAGGTTCCAGTTTAATAATACAAAAATACAGAAAATGGTTTTTATTTAAAAAAAGACAACATTCCTTCTGTACATTTACAATTTGAGCGCATCTCTCACCGTCTGTGTGACGCACACAGAGTGTCCTTCAACGATTCAGTCGCTGTTCTGACACTGTTGTGCTCATGTCTTTCAATTCATAACATTACAGAGTAAATAAAATAAAGCTAAAATGTGAGTAATTCATTGCAGAAAAGCATCTCTCAATCTAAGTCATTCTTCATTTAGGGGTTAAAACCTTTACAAGGACTTGATATTCATGATATTGTCTTGTTGATTTGACTTGTGACTGACAGTGTAGGCTATATCTCACAACTGTGACTTTGTCTTTATTATTTCTTACTTTATGTGACATTTATCATTGGGAATGGGAATTGGCCTGTGAGATTTACATGCCAGGCCCCTCCCTTCGGCATCCGAGTATAAATAAGGCCGGCATACTCACCTTCATTCATACTTTTGCTTCGGAGCCGATCGGCTGATCATCCTTTCACCTCCTCAAAGAGTGAATTTCTGAACTGAGAGAGCAAACAACAATTTTAATTGCTTCGACTGTCTGTTCTCTGGTGGCTGCTCGTATCTCTCCAGCTGGTTGGGAAGGCACGCTCAGCGGTGGGTGTGACGGCGCGCTGCCCACAGGATGGTGCTTCGGTTGGTGAGGTGTACTAAAAGAGCAAGCACAGGCGATCAGCATCTTTTTCAAGATGTCTTTTCATCCGTGTGTTTCTGGATACGGGCATTTCCTGACTTCCTCTGACAGCCACGATCGCTGTCTCACGTGTCTGGGGAAACCCCACGCTGAGGCAGCGCTCGTGGATGGTACATGCCCTTATTGCGAGGGCATGTCCATGTTGGCATTGAGATCGCGACTCTCCTTCTTTAACACGGAAGTGAGAGTCCCCTCTGCTACTACTCCTGCGCCAGCGGCTGTAGCGGATTAGAGGATTACAGTGGGAGCCACTTTGTCGGGTCCGCCCCCACGAACCTCCCACTCCTCCACAATGCCATGTTCCATCGAGCTGCCGGCTGCTGCCGCGGGGCCCTCCTCGGGGGTGCCCCGTGTCACTTTCGGCGCTCCGGAGGAGGATCAGATGTTGCTCGCTGCATCGGGGAGTGGGTTTGCTGATTCAGAGGACGACGATGACTCAGTCTGAGGCGGACTCTGAATTGGCGGCCATGCTTGCCCGGGTCACCGCGGGAATCGGGCTTGTGTGGAACCCTCCACCGTGTCCCGAGTGCTCGCGGTTGGATGATTGGTTTCTGGGTTCGGGGCGCGGTTCACAGCCGCGTCCCGCCCCAGTGCCTTTCTTCCCGGAGGTGCATGAGGAGCTCCAGAAGACGTGGATGGCCCCTCACACAGCCAGAAACCGTTCTTCTGCCTCCTCCGCTCTCACTACCCTCGATGGTGGGGCTGCCAAGGGGTACGTGGAGATTCCACAGGTGGAACGTGCGATTGCGGTGCACTTGTGCCCGCAGTCCGCGGCCACTTGGCGGAACCGTCCGCGTCTCCCGTCCAAGGCGAGTAAGACCACGGCCGCTCTCGCTACCAAGGCTTACTCAGCCGCTGGACAGGCAGCTTCCGCCCTGCACGCCATGGCCATCTTGCAGGTCCATCAGGCGAAAGCTCTTAAGGAGCTGCACGAGGGTAGTTCTGAGCCAGGGCTGCTGCAAGAGCTGCGTACGGCGACTGACCTCGCCCTCCGGGCGACGAAAGTCACGGCGCACGCCCTGGGTCAGACAATGTCCACCCTGGTGGTCCAGGAACGGCATCTTTGGTTAGACCTGGCTGAGATGAAGGACGCCGACAAAGTTCGCTTTCTCGACGCCCCCATCTCCCAGGCCGGCCTCTTCGGCGACACTATCGAGGATTTTGCTCAGCAGTTCTCGGCAGTGCAAAAGCAGATGGAGGCCATTAAGCACATCCTGCCCCGGCGATGTTGCCACCAATCCGCCGCGGGCCGTGGCTCCATCTGCTCCTCGCCGAGGGCATCCTGCTGCGGCTCAGGCTTCTGGTGGGTCGGATCCTTCCCATCCTCCACGAGCCTCCTGCAGAAAAAGCGACGCCCCCTGCCTAGGCTGTTTCCTCCAGGAAGAAGAAGACTAAGAAGCGGCCCTGAGACAGGAGACTCAGTGGTAGAGGAGGTTGCTCGGCAGGAGACGGTGACCGCACCGCTCCTTCCCCCGGGAGAGGGCCCGGGGATAAATCCTGTGTTCCCTTTTCTTTTTGTTCCGCCGTTGGCCCAAGGGTCAGCGGTACCCACGTTGTCAAAGAAAGAGCAATTTCCAAAACTCCTGGGTCATATAAGAAGGTCTGTGCTGAGCGTCCGCTCCCTCTCTCTCAGCAATTCCTTCCTTCGCCACGGGCAGGGTCTTGGCGCCCCGGGGACGCAGAGCCTCCCCACGTCACCCTGCCCACTCAGAGCCATGTCCACTCAGAGCCATGTGAGTGGACTCCACTCACAGCCTCAACTTCGGGACGTACTGCCTCCCGGGTTGGGCCACAGTGCTCCATGCTGCCCCCCCCGTGGGTACTTCTGTTGTCCGGATGGTTCCACTCGTACGGTGCTTGGGGGCGTGGCTACGCCTTCCCAACCTGTCCCGTTGGCTCATTCTGACAATCAGACTCGGCTACGCGATTCAGTTCTCCAGGTGTCCCCCCAGGTTCAGCAGCATTCTGTTCACCTCGGTGACAGGTCCCAACGCCTCTGTCCTGCGGGCGGAGATTGCGGTTCTTTTGGCGAAGGACGCAATAGAGCCTGTCCCTCCAGCCGAGATGAAGTCTGGGTTTTACAGCCCTTACTTCATAGTACCCAAGAAAGGCAGGGGGTCACGACCAATCCTGGATCTGCGTGTCTTGAATCGGGCCCTTCACAAGATGCTCACGCTGAAACGCATTCTCACGTGCGTTCGCGCCCAGGATTGGTTTGCAGCCATTGACCTGAAGGATGCGTACTTTCATGTCTCGATCCTTCCTTGACACAGACTGTATATCAGTACAGGGTCCTACCCTTCGGGCTGTCCCTGTCTCCTTGCGTCTTTACCAAAGTCGCAGAGGGGGCCCTTGCCCCGCTCAGGGAAGTGGGCGTTCGCTTCCTCAATCGATGACTGTCATTCTGGCACAGTCCCGAGAGCAGTTATGCGGACACAGGGACCTGGTGCTCAGTCACCTCAGCCAGTTGGGGCTTCAGGTCAACTGGGAAAAGAGCAAGCTCTGCCCCGTGCAGAGCATCTCTTTTCTCGGTGTGGAGCTGGACTCGGTCAACATGACAGCACGTCTCACCAACGAGCGTGCACAGTCGGTGCTAAACTGCCTGAATTCGTTCTCGCGGAAAACAGCGGTCCCACTGAAACAATTTCAGAGGCTCCTGGGGCATATGGCATCCGCAGCCGCGGTCATGCCGCTCGGATTGCTTCATATGAGACCGCTTCAGCACTGGCTTCATGACCGAGTCCTGAGGTGGGCATGGCACCGTGGCTCACTCCGTGTGATCATCACACCGAGTTGTCGCCGCACATTCAGCCCGTGGTCAGACCTTGCTTTTCTACGGGCCGGTGTGCCCCTAGTACAAGTGTCCAGGCATGTTGTGGTTACAACAGATGCCTCCACCACCGGCTGGGGTGCCATATGCAGTGGTCAGTCGGCGTCGGGCTCCTGGACAGGACCCCATCGCCACTGGCACATTAACTGCCTAGAGTTGCTAGCAGTACTCCTTGCTCTGCGCCCGTTTCGACCACTGCTGCAGGGCAAGCATGTACTGGTCCGGATGGACAACACATTGACTGTAGCGCACATCAACCACCAGGGTGGTCTACGCTCCCGTCGCATGTTGCAACTTGCCCGCCATCTCCTCCTGTTGAGTCAGCGCCAACTCAGGTCGCTGCGCGCCTCCTACATCACGGGCGAGCTCAATCGTGCGGCCGACGCGCTCTCACGACAGCTCACGCTCCCGGGGGAATGGAGACTCCACCCCCAGGCGGTTCAGCTGATCTGGAGCCGATTCGGGGAGGCACAGGTAGACCTGTTCGCCTCTCTGGAGTCGGCCCATTGCCAGATGTTTTATTCGTTGACCGAGGGGACCCTTGGCACGGATGCACTGGCACACAGCTGGCCCCGGGGCCTAGGCAAATATGAGTTTCCCCCAGTGAGCCTCCTTGCACAGACACTGTGCAAGGTCAGGGAGGACGAGGAGCAGGTCTTGCTAGTTGCGCCGTACTGGCCCAACCGGACCTGGTTCCCGGAACTCATGCTCCTCGCGACAGCCCATCCCTGGCGCATCCCCCTGAGGAAGGACCTCCTTTCTCAGGGGCAGGGCACCATATGGCACCCGCGTCCCGATCTGTGGAACCTCCACATGTGGTTCCTGGACGGGACGCGGCAGACTTGAGTGGCCTACCGTCCGCGGTAGTCGACACCATCACTTCAGCCAGAGCCCCCTCTACGAGGCGCGCTTATGCCATGAAGTGGAGTCTGTTCGTTGATTGGTGTTTCTTCCCACCGGAAGACCCCCGGAAATGCCCGGTCAGTGTTTACTTTCCTTCCTTCAAGAGGGTTGGAACGGAGGCTGTCCCCTTCCACCCTGAAGGTCTATGTGGCCGCCATCACAGCGCATCACGATGTGCTCGATGGCAAGTCACTAGGAAAGCTCGACCTGATCATCAGGTTCCTCAGAGATGCCAGGAGGTTTAAATCCCCAGGCCTTCACCTCATTTCCTCCTGGGACCTCTCTGTTGCCCTCTCGGCCTACGGAGAGCTCCCTTCGAGCCCCTTGAGTCAGCTGAGCTGAAAACATCTGTCTCTCAAGACAGTGCTCCTGACCTCCTTCAAGAGGGTTGGGGACCTGCAGGCATTTTCGGTCAGCGATTCGTGCCTGGAATTCAGGCCGGACTACTCTCACGTTATCCTGAGCAGCTCTTTATCTGTTTTGGAGGTCAGCAGAAGGAGAAGGCTGTCTCAAACAGAGGTGGCCCACTGGATAGTGGATGCCATCGCCTGACTTACCAGTCGCAAGGCGAGCCGTGCTCCTCAGCAAAAATATGAATGAAGGTGAGTATGCCGGCCCTATTTATACCCGGATGCCGGGGGAGGGGCCCGGCATGTAAATCTCACAGGCCAATTCCCATTGGCTTGTTTTGTACCCTTGGAGGTGATTGGGCTCCCAGGCGAGACCCCATTACGTCAGTATCGATGTAACGTCTCCGTTCCCTCCTTCTGTTACAATAGTAACCTACACGTTATTTTACATAATTTACAACTCTAAACAATTTAGTTTATATTCTACATTAAACATCTATGGAACTGTAGATCATATAATAATAACAATTAATCAAGCTTTGTTTATTGCTGCTAGATATCTGAGAGGCATAACCAGTGTGAAATAATGTGTACCATTGTAATCATAATGTTGCTAATGTAAGGAGGGAACAGTCGCAGAAATCGGTTCAGTCTGGTGAACTGAAGGAGAGATCGACTCGTCAAACACTGTGACACTTCTAACAGCACTAACATGACTCTACTGTAGCCCGGATTTACTGTTAAAATCACAAATTCAAATACTGATGATACCAAATATGTTATTAGAAGAATTAAACCAAGACAAAGATTTATGATTTTAATAACTGAAGCTGAATGTGTCTTCCATGTATTCAGTAATTTTCATAATAATAACAGTAGAATTATAATATACTGTCGGCTAATCAAAGATTGAGCAGGAGACATTTATTGATTGATCAGAGTCTCTTTGAAGAACATTACTAAGGAGGTTGAAGTTTAATCCAAGTCTTATGAAGCGATATGATTTCTCTGTATGGGAAGCAAAGTGAAATTTGATCCTGTTCCCTCTGATCAGTTCATGTCTACAAGAAAATCAAATAATATCATAATTATCATAATAATAATATGGTCAATAATATTAAACCCTCAGTAATGTCTGTGTCAGGAAACAGCAGAGGCATTTCTATAATATCTTCTGTGTTGGAGATTTCTGCATGTGTGAGCGATGGATGCAGGGATCATTTTCTCTGACATGATAATCACACTCTTCATGTCTCTTGATTTCCACAGACATGTTTTTGGACCACAGGACGACTTTCCTACAATGTAAGTCACTGAGAAATCAAGCAGAGAAACTCACTGAGTGAGAAAACACGACAGAAGAGATTTAGAGTTGATCATGATAATGATGATTTTCACAGGATATCTGCTCAACTGTACTGAGACACTGATGAATACTGAACATGAAGAGTTCAGATACATTAAAAGATCAGATTGATCATTCCTGATTGTGATGTGTTTATCTCCATCAGATTCCCGTCAGCTCACTCTAGATCTGAACACAGTGAGTAATACATCCGTCTGTCGAGAGCAACACAGTGATTACTGGCACTTACCCAGAGCTTCAGTCGTATCCCCATCATCCAGACAGATTTGATCTTCCTCAAGTGTTGTGTAGTGAGAGTGTGAGTGATCGACACTGTTACTGGGAGATTGAGTGGAGTGAAGGTGTGTATATATCAGTGTCATAAGAGCATCAGCAGGAAGGAGTGGGTAATGAGTGTTCGTTTGGAACTAATGATCAGTCCTGGAGTTTGATCTGCTATTCCTCCAGTTACACATTCAGACACAATAAGATAGACACTAAACTCCCTGTAAAGCCCATCATCAGTAGAACAGGAGACTATGGGAAGAATTACTATAGAACAGGAGTGTATGTGGATCACAGTGCAGGAACTCTGTCCTTCTACAGCGTCTCTGGAGACACAATGATCCTCATCCACACAGTCCAGACCACATTCACTCAACCACTCTATCCTGGGTTTTGGGTTAGTTATGGATCATCAGTGAAACTATGATGAATCAGAACAGAGAGACTCTACCCATAATGCTTTGAGACTCTACCCATAATGCTTTGAGCTGATGATGAATCAGATGTTATAGAGTCTCTTCATTACATTAATACTGAAATATCACAACACAATAAATTGATGAAGAACATGTGACTGTCATCAGTCATGTGATGTTCCTCTAGTGTTTGTGCTCCAATCATGAATCATATATGAATTGATGATGAATATGAATCATTGTGTGAAATATGATCATTCTGACATCATCAAATATGACATTCATCATCTCACTTCATTAAATATATTTACTGTAACTACTGTTGAATTATTATGGATCATAAATCAGTTATTTTATTCACTAAAACGTGAAAATGTACAGACTTTGCTGAAGTGATTTGAACAGGTATTAACTGAGATATAATGCAAATATGACTGTAGCTGAAGTATTTTTGTCAATACTGTATGGAGGACCAAATGACTCAAAATCACATGATGAAGTAAATGTTGAAATACTGTAATAAATGTTGAACTCAGTTTTCATGTATATTGTGTCATGTGGTGTCGTTATGAGGAGCAGGAGTGACACTTAAAGATTTAGATCCACTAACCCACTGAAAAATACATCAACAATCAATTCATCAATTTAATTATTCAAACATTAATGGACGTTTTTACATGTTTGAATAAATACACAAACTTAAAACTGTTTATTTGATTCATGTAAAATCATTTTAAATCTCTTTTTAAAAGCATTGGCCAATTGCTTTCTTTATCCATTTGTCAATTGAGTTTAAAACGGCATTGGTCAGGACACACATGGAGCAACCAATCAACTTTCACCTCAGTCTGAAGAGCCAATCCTCTGTCACTGTAAATTAACACGTGCTGTCATTGACAGTGAGAACAACTATTGGTCAGAGCCGTTAAATATGAGAGTTGAGACAATCTGACTGAAAGAGTCTGAAACCATCTACTTCTCTACTATATAACAGGTGAAAAGCAGCAGGCGAGAGAATAAGTGTCAGAAACCTCAGTGATCATAAAAGAGTAGCGAGATTACCCAAGTGATGTACTGATTCTCGCGAGATTCTGACGTGTCGAGATGCAGCAGGACTGTAAACACATGATTGTTCGATCAATAAGTTTGAATAAAGCGTTGTTTCATGTGTTGTTGACTTGTGTGTGTTTATTTATTGTGATGGTTACTTTTATTCCTATTGTCAGTAAATCAAATATAATAATTGTATTATTCATTTCTTGACTGTAAATTGCTCAACAGTGTCTGCAGTTGATGATTACGACTTGTGTCTTGATTGTTGGAGTGCGACTTCTTTCTGCTTTATTTCTTTATTTTTATTTAAAAAACTAACTTTTCTCAGCCGGCGATGGTTTTAAGGATGATGGTTTACCCGAGACTGACTTTCAATTATCATTTGAAGTATTTTATTCATTCAGTGTGTAGGAAAACGTTCACTGTTGTAACAGCAAAAATATGATAAGATTACTCATATTTTAATATCTCACCTGGTTATTTGTTTTTAAAGGGTCACATGAATACTTTCCATCTTAAATTGTACATCTGTAAATTACATCATAAACTCTACACTTATGTGCTTTTTAAATTTTTTTCTCACAAATAAATTCACTCATTTCTATTAATGAAAATGACTTAATCACAACATGTACTGCCTTTTTCAGGTTAAGATCATAATGAATAAGCATTTTTTGTTGTCAAACATGCTTTTATTCTGTCTTGTTTGTACTGTAACCATAAATAACACACAAACTAAATATAAAATGTAAGATATAAAAAAACTTAAATTTTCTGTGTCATTGAGAAAGATCATTTTATCACATAAAAACATGTTCATGAATGAGTTTCTGTGAGAAAGATCCTAATATCTGACATATAAAAGCAGTCATACTTGCTAAAAGCTTGTGTGTGTCGAACAGTAATGGGAACGATCTCAAACGCATTAAAGCAGAACTAAGTAACTTTTTTTACCTTCATAAATAGTTTTCAAAGTCCTTACGATAGTTAATTGACTTGTAGTGTGTGTTTGAGGCGTCCACTAACCCCCTCTGGCACGCCAGAATACAGCACTTGCAAGTTGAGCTGCGGCAACCCGATACAAACTCGCCAAAATGCTTTACGGCAATTCAATATACACTCACCTAAAGGATTATTAGGAACACCATACTAATACTGTGTTTGACCCCCTTTCGCCTTCAGAACTGCCTTAATTCTATGTGGCATTGTTCAACAGGTGCTGAAAGCATTCTTTAGAAAGGTTGGCCCATATGATAGGATAGCATCTTGCAGTTGATGGAGATTGTGGGTCACATCCAGGGCACGAAGCTCCCGTCCACCCACATCCCAAAGATGCTCTACTGGTTTGAGATCTGGTGACTGTGGGGGCCATTTTGTAACAGTGAACTCATTGTCATGTTCAAGAAACCATTTGAAATGATTCAAGCTTTGGACCATGGTGCATTTCTGCGGAAGTAGCCATCAGAGGATGGGTACTGGTGGGTCATAAAGGGCTGGACATGGTCCAGAAAACATGCTCAGGTAGGCCGTGGCATTTAAACGATGCCCAATTGGCACTAAGTGGCCTAAAGTGTGCCAGAAAACATCCCCCACACCCAATACACACACACCACCACCACCTGCACAGTGTGTAACACAAGTGCCCATGAAACTGGAATCCCATGTTCTCATCCCCTGTTTAAAGGTACCCCCAACGCCTACAGCCCAAAATTCTGAACTCCCTACAGCTGAAATGTTCCCTCCAACAGGAAAGGCGAGGACCCTCATCAGACCCATGCCAACATTTTTCTTTCCAGTCCTTCAACCGTCCCCAATTTTTTTTGTGGTGAGCTTATTGTTGCAAATTTGTAGCCCTCTTCTTTTATTTTTTTTTTTTTTTTTTTATTATTACTTTTTCCTATTTTTGTGTGGAGATGATGTAACCCCGGTGGGGGGTTCCCCCCCCCCCCCCTCTGCCGGGTTTAAGCCCACATACCGCTCAAGGAGGTTGTGGTGGCGTTGGTGTTGGCTTTTTCACAAATAATTTCTTTTCTGCATAACTCCGGTTTGTAACGAGGTGGTTTTATTTCCCAGGTCAAAGGTTTTTTGCTTCCTTTCTATCCCAGCTTTGAATCCAGTCGAACCCATGTCTCCCTCTTTGAACAACCTCCTAGCATTCAACAAGGCATATGGTATGAAGAGAAAAAAGAAAAGCACCACAAGGACTGCGCCGCATACTGGATGTTTTTTTCCCTTTTCCAACACCCATTTCTTTTGGTAACCCCTGAAAAATGGTTTGTGCCCATGAAAATCCCTTAAGCGTTTGGTGAAGCAAGACCCCTGTGAAATTACTCCCAGCACCGGCCCCTTTCCACCTGGTGCCAACCAACCACCATGCCACGCTCCAATTGCTAAAATTCAACCTTGTCTCCTTTTTCCCATTCTGAAACATCAGTTGGCAGTTCAGGAAGAATTGCCCCTTGACCAGGACCCACACCCCCTAATTTGCCCCCATTGAAGCAACTGGCCCCCATGTGGAATTGGTTGATTAGAATAATTTGCATTAAAAATGAAAGAAAATTTGAACAGTGTTCCTAATAATCCTTTAAGGGTTTTGAGTGTCACACATAGTGACCCTCACCAGTCCAAAGAGCTCACTGTTCGATCATACACCAAACCTACCATGTAGTCAATCATCAGTCCCGCATAGAGCCACTAAAAAAAAAAACAGAGGAACAAACCCATGTCCCGAAAGATAACTAGGAAGAAAGAAAACACGGTCCCAACTAGACCAAGGAGGAGCCCAAAGAGAGTTCATTCCTCCGAGTCCAACCTGGACCACCTTTAATGGAAATGGGCTCGGCAACCTGAAAACATAGCGCATGAACTTCCAAAACCAACCGATTCCGAACCGTGGCTTTTTTTTTTTTTAGATGGTGTTTGAAAAAACGTTGTTAAGTACCTTGGCCCAAACAATTTTTATTTTTTTCCTTACTGTTTTCCATTTAAGATCTTATGGTTTATTTCATGCCCTTTCGAGAAATATAGCCCCCACTTTTTATGGTCCCCCCCATAAGGTTACTTTTAGCTATTCGGCTCGCAGAGATTGACAAGCATGGCTACCACCTTTGCTAATGTTTTACTGAAGTGTTGTGATTGCGATGAGTGTTTTATTTTCTCTTCTCCTCTAATTTGTCCATGGTAACGGGGGGGCTTTTTTGTGAACAACTGCAGTTTTCACCCACCCGGAAAGTGGTTCAATAGTCCCATAAATAGTAAATTTCCCAGAATTTTGTTTACATTGCGTGCTACTGGCTTCACTTTAGACCAATGCAAAAGATTTTCCAAAAGCTTATTAATGCCAACAGTCAATGCGTTGCCTCCTGAACCTGTTGTCCCCAAGTTTGTAGTAGTCCCATAATCCTTTTTGAAAAGATTAACATACCATTGACAGGTTCTGCCGTATGGTGAAGCGTTTGTAAGGTCCCCCCGAGCTTTTGCCGCCTTATGGAGGCATTTTATGACCATGTGATTCCACTGGGAAGGAACCTGCAGGGGGGGGAGCTTCGGGCAAATCCCCAATGCCCTTTTAGTTGTTTCTTGCCTTTAAGGGCCGGGATAGGTTCAAAAATTATAACAAACTTTTTTTTTTTTTTTCCAAAATTTTTTTGTTAAATGTTATATATATAAAATCATCCATACAATCATTTAAAATGTTAAGTACTCTGAAAAGGAAAAGTATACACAAATCGATTGGGCCTGTATAACCTCATCACCCGCCCACCTGTTTTTTAAAAAGACGCTCATTAATTTTTCCCATTCAACTCCCCACCCCCTCTCCCTTTCCCTGGGCCTTCCCTTTTCCAACGCCCACGCCCTCCAAAACGCATGAAAACGCGCCGCCCTTCCCGCCGACCACCTGAAGCTTGGAAAGACTCATTTAATTTTTTACCTGAGGACTAGCGGAGAGAGGAAAGTAGCCCCCACACAGGTGGCATGTTAGTGACATCCCCTTTTTTCAGACTTCACATATAAGAGTAAAAAAATTAACTTTTTTAATTATGGAAGATAAAACAACAAGAATGGTATTTTAAGTATTCCCCCCAACTTCAGCTAGCCATATGGAATATTTTTAAGTAGTTAAAAATATAATTGTTTTTTGATTCCGCTAACAAAAGCTAATTAAATCTATCGGCAAAAGCCTAAAACCAGGTTTGCATCATGAATACACCGTTTTTTTTTTCCATTAACCATCATTTTGACCAACTGTGATGAAAGATGGCAAAATTTTTCCCCGTGTACAGGTCATTCCCAGTAACAATATACTGTGTGTTTCTACTAACAGAAATAAACAGTACAATTACCACACTCAAATATCAACTCCACAACTGCATTTGCCGCAAGACACAAAATAATAACACACAACCATACACCAAGTGTGTAACAAACGACAACAACACGAATAAGAATAAAGAACATCAGGTAACATAGGTTAGATAATATAACTAAACAAAACAAAGGAGGCCCCGAAACAAACGTGCAGGGTTGTAAAACTAACAGGTTAACATGGTAAAAGCATTTCGACAGAGGGTGTTAAATATAGTTTTCTAGAAAAAGTTCCTAAGATTGCGGAGTACCGTTAGGTCCTAGCTATCTCTTTAAACATGTATTTTAGGGTTACAAAGAAAATTATGCAAATTCCAACACTATGCGAGCATCCTTGAACTAAGGCCCTATAGATAGTTAGCGTCTCTACTTACGGCTCGCTAAGTAATGTTTATGTTTACTTAGAATATTAACGCCACTTAAACGTGGGCTAAAGACAACATGCCCCTCTGAAAGAAAAATTAAACAAATAAAAAATATGTATGATCAAAATACAAATGAAAGAGTGGTAAAACCGGTTCCAGCATAAATACGGCCATCCCCAAGGAGGTCCACTTTTTCCAGCCCTTGAAATTTTTCCCCGTTGAGAAGGGAGTAAAATCTTTTTTTGCGTTGGCAGGGGGAAGCTGCAACTGGGACCTGCCACGGTTTTATGCCGCGCCTGCCCTCCGGGACTTCCGACGTGGGTTTATATGCCGCCCTGACTCGGGACCTTCCCCCCGTGGTTAGCTGTGGGCGCCTTCCTCGGACTTCCAACGGTTATGCGCGCCTGCCCTTCGGGCACCTGCCCACGGTGAGATGATGCAATATATGATAAAACTGCCGTTTGATTGCATTGCTTGCAAACTGTGGCCACAATCCTGCTCCTCAGGTTTTTTCTTGCTGTTCTTGCCCATCGCTGAAGGCCACGCGAGTATTCCCTCCCCGCGTTTTTATTTTTTCTTTTGTTTTATCCTTCAACAAAGACTTTTTTTGTTTCAGTGGCCCCTTGTTCCCTTGTACTGTTACTGGTCCCTTTCCCCTTTTTGTTTTTTGTTTTTTTGGGTGCCCTGTTTTTGGTTTGCCTTAACTACAGCATAGGGCCCCCGGAACTGTGAATTTTGCTTGGCCTGTTTTCTCTGCCAGTTGTTTTTGGTATTTCCCCGGGACCCATGCCCCACCTTGAATTCCCCCCCAAATCCAACGGTGCCGGCCGCAAGTGGGCAGGTCCCAATGGTGTCCCCAAAACAGGGTGGTTGCCATGTTGCAAGGAGGAGTGACAGAGTACCACCCCACGCCTAAGCCCCCCCCCCAATCCTATTTTTTCCCGTCCCGGATGGAAATATAGCTGTTTTTTAATAAAATACAGATTTAAACCGGTCCCCTAGAAGTCCACTCGATTGTTTTTAATACTCTTTTTTGCAGAGTTTTCCTTTTTCCTTACTTAACATGTTTAATTATGCATGATATATAGAAAGTTTCCACAAAATTTTGGAAACAAATTTTTTGTGCCTACCCGGCCCTTTTAAAAAACCTGTTTTGGTTTACCCCAATTCCCCTATCTTTCAAATTTCCTATCCTTTTGTGTTCAGCAGAAGGAAAAGGAAGTCCAAAAAATACTGTTTTTTGAACACAGGGCGAGTCAAATGATGAACGAGAATTTTAAATTTTGGGTGGAACTCATCCCCCTTTTACTTAATTAGGCCATCCCTCTTTCCCTTCAGCAAATAACATTTTTGGTCACCCTTTTTATTTAATGCTTTGGTCTTGGAAGGCCTTTGTTACCTTCCCACCGATTAAAAAAAAAAAAAAAGGTGATATAACCTCAACAATAATCCTGGTTTTCCTTGGCTCTGAAAATAGAAAAAGCTTTTGTGCCAATTATGCCAACATAATTTTTAAAACGTTGATAACACATCCTTTTAACACATTAAAAAATACAACATATAAGGAGACCTATCCAACAAGCAGTAGCACGGCCATAAATAGTCTAAATGGTTTAAAATTGTGCCCTACTCATCACACAGCAAAATCTAGAAAGCCATAACTCCAAAATCCTTTGGGAGGGATTTTAATTGTGGTAATTTAAAGGTGCTATAGAGTATGTTTGTTGTTTTAAATCCATTTTTTGCCAAATAATAATACTTTGAAACTTGTCGTTGGACACTAATGATAAAACTTTAATTTCTTAGGTGGCAACACTGAAGGAATATATTAATATAACATAATCGTTCCGAGGTAGGCCCTTTCAAAACATCCCAACCCCAAATCCATTTACAACCGGCGATCAAACTCCCGCATAAACGACCTGGGCCCTCTGGCTTGGGTCCCCCCAACTCACTCACTGCCCATTACGGTTTTCTTTGGTGAGAGAAACTTCCTCTCCCGCTTCCCAGTAACTTTCCACACCTCCACAGGTGGCCGCATGCCAATGTTTTTAAGGTCCAAGATTACCAAACGCAAGATTAATGAGTTTTTTCCCTTCCCGGTGAGTCCCCGACCCCCAAAAAAATTTAATGACTCCACTTAAAGGCCAAAATTTTCCGCACCGACTGGAAACGCCAACAAACGCAACAAACGCCAACAACCGGCCAAAAAGAACAAGTTATGGCCATTTGGATTTAGAATTCTAAACTAAAAAAAAAAAAACTGTCCAATGGTTCCCACGGCCCCCCACAAAACACCAACCAACCGAGTGAACGACACTGGAAAAATGATTCCCCCAAACTACCATATTTAAAAAAACCATGTTTACCACTATTTCCAGGCAAGTTTTATTATAAATTAATAACAAGTATTCAAATTTCCAATTGTATTCAAAGTTTGAGGTCAAACAAAAAACACCTGAAATTCCAAGCGCTGTAGCCATCCCGATCTGAATCTAACATATTGGTTGATATTACAAAAACAACAACCGTTATGTTTCAAACTTTTTTTTTTATTTTTTTTTTTTAAGCGCACCCCTTTTTTATTAACGAGAAGCCCACATAAGCATATACCACCATGTTACAGCTTAAACAAGAAGCCCCCAAACCAAAATTATTTAAAAAACGACAACTGAAAGGTAACCCTGCGTTGGCTCTCCGAGTGGGGTTTAAGTTACCGCCTCTCGCCTGTGGTGAAGTGGAAGCAGCTTTTGCTTTTTGCTGAAATTGCACGGATTGCCACTATGGAAACTGTGTACCTTGTTTTATTTATTTTTTTTTAACTGTATTTTATTTTATTTTATAAACGAACAAGCTTGCGATGTCCCCCCCACCACGTTTCCTGTTGGCTTTTGTTGTGTGGTGAGGGGCGCCAGGAGCGATCAAACAGCTTTTGTCCCCCCCCACCCTTTTGCAAAGGGGCAACCTTGCCCTACCACCGTCATGGCAAAAAAAAAACGTTTTGTTCCCGGTAGCCCAGTTCAGAATTACTCAGATTTTGGGGTGTGCCGTTGTTTGTTTGAAACCTTTTTTTCAA
>JAOTNS010000883.1:0-32233 GCA_028476615.1 Culter alburnus
AATAATAATAAGTAGCAGGAGAATAAGAATGGAGCTTGCCTTTGGCAAGCACCATTAATAATAAATAAGTATGCGGAAGATAAGAATGGAGCTTTGCCTTTGGCAAGCACCATTAACTAGAATGTACATTTCCTGAAGAAAATGTGAATGGTGCTTGCAGTGGCAAAACTCGGCACTCTTTAGCATGATGCTAACATAATTACCGTCCTGCTAGGATGTTTTTAGCAAGATGCTAACATGATTAGCATGTTGCTAGCATTATGCTAACACCTTAGCATGCTGCTAGCATGTTTTAGAAAGATGCTAATCATGTTAGCATAATGCTAGCAACATGCTAACATGATTAGCATGTTGCTAGCATGATGCTAACACCCTTAGCATGTGCTAGCATGTTTTTAAAAGATGCTAATCATGTTAGCATAATGCTAGCAACATGCTAACATGATTAGCATAATGCTAGCATGATGCTAGCATGATGTTGCTAGCATGTTTTTAACAAGATGCTAACATAATTAGCATGTTTCTAGCATGATGCTAACATGATTAGCATGCTACTAGCATGATGCTAACAATTAGCATGTTACCAGCATGATGCTAACACATTTTTACTAGTTTGTGTCATGTTTAAACCCTAAGCTAATCACTATAGCATGTGCATGTTGGAAGTCCAGTTTGCTAGCATGAGTCAAAGAGCCAACCGCCATGTCTCTATGATGCTCTGATGCAGAGATATAGATCTTGCTAAACGGTTGCTAGGGTACTCTGTTTGGTTGCTAAGGAGTGGCTTGGCAGCTACCAATGATGATACTCCAAAGGCTGCTTGACAATATAAACCAACCCCCATGTCTTTATGATGTTCTGATGCAGAGATATAGATCTTGCAAAACGGTTGCTAGGGTACTCTGTTTGGTTGCTAGGGAGTGCTTGGCAGCTGCCAGTAATGATAAACCAAAGGCTGCTTGCCAGTATGAATGATATAAACCAACCCCCATGCCTCTATGATATTCAGATTTGAAGATATCTGCCTATGCTTTGGGTTGCTAGGGTGCTTAAATGGTTGCTAAGGCGTGGCTATGATGTCTTTAAGGTGATTTGTGATTGGCGGTTTGCTGCCTCCAGTCAAATGAGCCCACCCTCTGTTTGTACGACACTTCTATCCAAAGATTCATCTTTTTCGCTACTTTTCACGCTGGACGAACATCGTACACCCGATCGCTTATAAAAGTCATAGCACACCACTCCTCAATAAGCCGGTCGATTTGACACCTCATTTGTGGGTCTACGACAACGGTGGGGACTAGTTACGCGCAGACGAAACGTGTGGAAGAATAATAATAATTATAATATAATAATATAAGTATGCAGAAGATTAAGAATGGAGCTTTGCCTTTGGCAAGCACCATTAATTATAATAATAAGTATGCAGAAGATTAAGAATGGAGCTTTGCCTTTGGCAAGCACCATTAATAATAAGTATGCAGAAGATTAAGAATGGAGCTTTGCCTTTGCAAGCACCATTAATAAAACTAGAATGTACATTTCCTGAAGAAAATGTGAATGGTGCTTGCAGTGGCAAAATTCACACTCGGTTGCTAGGCAGTGCTAAGGTACTTGGGGTGGTGCTAAGGTGTTGCTAGGCAGTTGCTAGGGTGTTCAGTATGGTTGCTAGGGAGCCAACCAACATGTCTGTAGGATGTTGTGGAGCTGAGATATGTCTTCTTTATATTGCAATATGGTTGCAAAGTTGCTCTAAATGGTTGCTAGGTTGTGGCTACACAGTTACTATGGTTATATTTGCAGACTGGTTTCTCACCTGCGACAAAAGAGCACACCTGAAAATTCATTTATTCTTTCCTGAAACTTAAGTGTCATCATGATCTTGAACTAAAGCATCAATCACTGATTTTACTAGGAAAAAATATCACATTACAATAAGGATCATTAGTTCAAATTTACTTTATTAACTAACATTTGCTAACCATGAGCAATACATTACTGTATTTAGTAATCTTTGTTAACGTTAGTTCATGAAAATAAAGATGTTTTAGTTCACAGTGCATTAACTAATGTTAACACGGTGTTAATAATGTATTAGTAAATGTTGAAATTAACATGAACAAAGATTAATAAATGCTGTAGAAGTGCAGTTCATTATTAGTTCATGTTAACTAATGTATTAACTAATGTCAACTAATAAACCTTTACTATAAAGTGTTAGAAAAAATGCTGGTCAATGGTGGTTTCGAACCCTGAACCTCTTGCATGCTAAACGAAATCGCTAACCCCGAGACCACTCAGGAACACAAAAATTATTGGCGGTTTTATGTATTAATTCAATGTCAAGAATCGCGAGTCTAACAGTACAAACCTTATTATAATAAAGTCATACGATTTCTTATCATTGTTTGTAATATACATGTGTCATATGATAAAAAAAAATTATGTAATATGAGGAGACTTGAAGAAAAATGCACTTAATTTGAATTAATGGGTGGCTCTTAAAAGAGCCGTTGCTGCCCTTAAAAGGACATTTGGCGGCTTCATCTTCGGACTTCTACCTGCAGAGCTTCTCTGAGGTTACTCAGCAGAAGCTCATTCCCCTCTGTGCTCAGGTGGACACCGTCCCTGGACAGATGCGACAGGTCGATGTTGGTATGACGAACGCTGCGCATCTCTCTCTCTGCCAGGAAGCCTGCAACCGCACTGTTCAGCCACCGCCGCCTCCGTTCAACGCCGTATGCAGATCTAGCAGTCTGCCCACGCCAGTTCAGTCGAGGCAGAATGGACGAAAAAAGAAGCCTAGTTCTGGGGAGCAACCTTAAGACTTCCGCCAGGTCCGTCTTCATTTCCTGAAAGAAATCCAGGCGGCTGCGGCCCTCCCGACATAAGCTGTTCCCACCGAGGTGAATAACCAAGATGTCGGGAGCTGGAGCTCTGGCCCTGAGAGACCTCAACACTGGAAGCAACTGCTCCCAGAGTCTGCCTCCTCTGCCCTCCCAGGTTATGCTGCAGCGAAGACCAAGGCTCCTGTCGAGCCCCTGCTCACGGATGTGAGCATACAGCCTTCGAATAATCGAGCTACCAACAATCCAGACACGAGTTACTCTGTCATCCGCCATCTCAAAGAAGAGTGAGGATGCTGTAATTTGGCGCCAGTATTTAAGATGAGCGCTGCGTTTCATTGTCAAAAGGTGGTGCTGTTTAGCAGTTCACGATCAAAGAATATCCCACATTTATGCCAAGCGATTGCTGTTTATAATTTATGAAAATGTTTATATTGCAGTGTATATATGGTAATATATTTTAGACTGTTGTAAGAGTGCTCTCCCTAATCTGAAATCGAATGATCAGCCTCCAATAGTAAGACATACATTTCAAAATAAGAGTCCCGTTGTATTTAGGTCTTGTTTATAATTAAAAGCCACGCATATGTATAATTTCTCCCCTGGTCATTACTGATATTTTTTACACAATAAACCATGCAAAACAGATGCATTAGAGTTTCTCACCTGCATCAAAAGAGCACACCTGAAAATCCATTAAGAGCACCAACATGATCTTGAACTAAAGCATCAATCACTGATTTTACTGGGAAAAAACTATCATCATTTTAAAGCTGAACTAATGATCCTTATTGTGATGTATTATAATAACTAACATTTACTAACCACCCGCTGGACGAACATCGTACACCCGATCGCTTATAAAAGTCATAGCACACCACTCCTCAATAAGCCGGTCGATTTGACACCTCATTTGTGGGTCTACGACAAACGGTGCGGGACTAGTTACGCGCAGACGAAACGTGTGGAAGAATAATAATAATTATAATTATAATAATAATAAGTATGCAGAAGATTAAGAATGGAGCTTTGCCTTTGGCAAGCACCATTAATATAATAATAAGTATGCAGAAGATTAAGAATGGAGCTTTGCCTTTGGCAAGCACCATTAATAATAAGTATGCAGAACACATACATGAGGCACATACATTATTGTATTTAGTAATCTTTGTTAACCTTAGTTCATGAAAAAAAACAGTTGTTCACTGTTCATGTTAGTTCAGTGCATTGACTAATGTTAACACGTTTTTAATAATGTATTAATAAATGTTGAAATTAACAACAATAATATCAAATATTAATAAATTCTGTAGAAATGCAGTTCATTGGTTCATGTTAACTAATGTAGTAACTAATGTCAAGTAGTGAACCTTTATTATAAGTGTTAGAAAAAAAAATGCTATAAGGATAGGTTCGAACCGTGAACCTCTTGCTTGCAAAACACAATTGTTTACCCCTTGCCCACTTGGAAACATGTGATAGTTTGGCAGATTTAAGTATTAATTCACTCATGTGAAGAATCGTGAGTCTAACAGCACATGTATGATAAATATGAATAAGTTTATTTAAACTGCATACATTAAAATTGTGACAGATATGAAGGGGAAGGAACATTTATTGCGTGCGTCACGTTTCTCGATGAGAAATACTTCCGCAAAGGATGCACCGCTGTATCCTCACTCATGACTCCTCGGGAACCTTCCTCATGCTGCGTTCACACCGAACGCGTCTGGGGCGTCAAATTCGCGCCAGACGCGTCTAGTTGGACGCTTGAACTTTTTAAAGTCAGACGCTTCAGACGCGCGTAAAATTCGCTCAATTCGCGCGTCTAAACAAAGTGTGTTCAGACGCGAATTCGCGTCATAGGAGGGGCTTTCATCTCTTTCTGCACAGATCCTCTGAATAAACACATAATCTCGTCAGTTGGAAACCTGTAGCGGCAATTTAACTCGGTTATGCCGGCCGACTTTTGCTAGCTAGAAGGTGGGCTAGTATCAACGGCTAAAATCATGCAAAAAAGTTTTACAACTAACCAGATTGTCCGATTTCTTCGCTTATTCTCTTCCAGGCAAGGTCCTTTTTATTCCTGTCTCGATAAACATATAATGACACATCATAGAGCTCAGGGTGGCCACACACAGCGACATCTTTGTTCTGGTCTCCACCACTGATCACATCATAAACACGTTACTACCAAAGCAGAGTCCCTGATTGGTTAACGCGCCGCGAATTTACGCCAAAGTTCAGATTTTTCAACTCGGGCGTTTGGGCGTCAGACGCTCAATTCGCGCGTCAGCCGCGTGAACGCTCAATTCGCGCCGCGCCATTCGCGCGTCAACGGCCGATTCGCGCCGCGCTAGACGCTTGATTCGCGCCGCAGGACACCTAGACGCGCGTTTACATTGACTTAACATGTAAATCAGACGCCTCAGACGCCCCAGACGCGTTCGGTGTGAACGCAGCATCACTCTTCGATCCTCGCGGTGCAATAAGAGAATTGAGATGTCCTTCAAGATGGCTGAGCTCGATCGGTATCCGGGTCATAGGGATATTGAGAAGCACCCTTCCTTTTCTCACAAATATGTACCTAATCTTGATATACAATCACCGATTTTAATTAGAAAACATACTTTACTTCAAATGAACCTCTTACATGCTACCTCCAGCCCATTTGAGAATGCTGGTTTATGTGGCAGATTTATGTGTATTCACTCCCGTAAAAAAATCACGAGCTTAATATACTACTACTATAGTAGATTTGATGCTAAGCATTAAAAAGTCAATAAATTAAACTCGATGTACTAATGAAATTGTTTTCTGGACACCATAAGGTTATTTAATTTTTTTGCAATCGTCCTGACATTAAATATTTTATTTAAAAATGAAAAATATGTAAACAGTGAAAATATGCAGACATATTGTGTGGCCTTGATAAAAAGAAGAATAAAAATCGTTTTTGGAACCAGCATACCTCGAGTAAGCAAGGTTTAGGTTAATCAACTGAGAGTATATGTGACCATAAGTTGCTCATTGCTTTCTGGAATACCCCCTGGACCTTCTGTGAAGTTCACAAGAACACATATTTTTAATGTGCCACTGAAGAAGATTCAATAAAGACAAAAACACGTGATGTGCCAATTCAACCAAAATGTTTATTAAAAGATTTAGAAAACGCCTGTTGTGCCAAATCCCACCCTATAATGTCATTCTAGCTCACATTTAAATATTATTTTAACTTCATATTAAAATGATCTAATATCTGCATTAACTCCAAGATGATAAAAATAAAAACATAAATACCTTACTGTTGCAATAATAAAATTTTACTAGGAGAAAATTATATATTTGATTTGTTAACTTGTTTTACACAATACTATTTTTTGTTTTAAATTCTTCACTTTCACATACTTTACTGTTGCAATAATACAATTTTACTAGGGGAATATAATTTATTCATTTTTTTTTTTTTATAGTATCTAATTTATTTGTTAAATTTTGTTACGCAATACTAATTTTTGTTTCAAATCCTTCACTTTCAAAACCTTTAAAACCTTTTTTCACTTCCATCATTTCTAACACATCAGTTTCTATTTTGGCAGAATACTGGCGAAAGTGTTTGAATTATTGTATAGATAAAGTAAACCTTGTGCATGTTGTTCAAAGGAATTGTAAAATACTCAATTACTGTCCATGATTCCGTGAACTACTGAGCAAGTATTTATAAAAGGAATAAGCCCATAAGCCCTGATTTCAGAAAACCAGAGGGGCTTTTTAACAACGCCCCTCA
Organism: Culter alburnus; assembly: GCA_028476615.1. Classification (NCBI taxonomy): domain Eukaryota; kingdom Metazoa; phylum Chordata; class Actinopteri; order Cypriniformes; family Xenocyprididae; genus Culter; species Culter alburnus. Next base: position 6,631 of record JAOTNS010000883.1, read on the forward strand.
GCAGTTCTGAAAGCACTGTAAACCATGGCGTCACAGGGCTTACTGCTTTATCTTAAGTGACTAATCCATAACATGATTTCATTTCTATTTCAAATAAATGTGTTTATTTAAATTTTTATGATATAATTAATAATAAAATGTTCATCGACTCGCAAACTGTTGTTTTGGAAACCCTGTTCGGCAGGGACCCGAGAGGGACACAGGATTTGACACAACACCCCCAGTGAGCAAGCCAGTGGCGACGGTGGCAAGAAAAAAACTCTTAAGGAGATAAAAAAAAACCTTGAGAGGAACCAGACTCATCAGGGGGAACCCATCCTCCTCTGGCATGGCGTACACATTATAATAACATTCTTATTTAAGCTAATATATGAAATATTAAATTGAAACCTATTATTTATGATAATAAGATCATTTATAAATATATTAAAATTAATTAATTGATCATAATGATTAGATGTGATCAGTGGTGTAATGAGGCATCTCCTGCCATCTAGCCGCTGGATCTGACACGGCAAACAGGCTGGACACCCTGAGGTAGAGAAGGTAAAACAGATATGATCATGTTAGTGAACTGAATTAAATTGTTTTCATTCTGCAAGACTTATAGAGCATAACGTTTCAGGTCAGATGTACAGTACAGTCCCAAAAGTTTGGAACCACTAAGATTTTTAATGTTTTTAAAGAAGTTTCGTCTGCTCACCAAGGCTACATTTATTTAATTAAAAATACAGTAAAAAACAGTAATATTGTGAAATATTATTACAATTTAAAATAACTGTGTACTATTTAAATATATTGACAATGTAATTTATTCCTGTGATGCAAAGCTGAATTTTCAGCATCATACTCCAGTCTTCAGTGTCACATGATCCTTCAGAAATCATTCTAATATGCTGATTTGCTGCTCAATAAACATTTATGATTATTTTCAATGTTGAAAACAGTTGTGTACTTTTTTTTCAGGATTCCTTGATGAATAGAAAGTTCAAAAGAACAGCATTTATCTGAAATACAAAGCTTCTGTAGCATTATACACTACCGTTCAAAAGTTTGGGGTCAGTAAGAATTTTTATTTTTATTTTTTTGAAAAGAAATTAAAGAAATGAATACTTTTATTCAGCAAGGATGCATTAAATCAATCAAAAGTGGCAGTAAAGACATTTATAATGTTACAAAAGATTAGATTTCAGATAAACACTGTTCTTTTGAACTTTCTATTCATCAAATAATCCTGAAAAAAAATATGTACACAAATATTTGTAATTGTACACATTAATGTTCTTGAGCAGCAGATCAGCATATTAGAATGATTTCTGAAGGATCATGTGACACTGAAGACTGGAGTAATGATGCTGAAAATTCAGCTTTGCCATCACAGAAATAAATAACTTTGTGAAATATATTCAAATAGAAAACAGTTATTTTAAATTGTAATAATATTTCACAATATTACTGTTTTTACTGTATTTTTAATTAAATAAATGTAGCCTTGGTGAGTTTTTTCTTTTAAAAACATTAAAAATCTTAGTGGTTCCAAACTTTGGACTGTACTGTATGTCTTGCAAGAGACATTTGTGCTCTCTCACTTCTGAGAACCATCACAGACTTTAAAATCTAAGCTTTCACATCAAAGCACATGCCTCTGAGCAAACACATTGTATGATAAAATGCACTGAAACACTAGACCTTACCAGTAGTATTGACAAACTTTACCTCAGTGCTTTAATGTGCTTCTTCCTTTGCTTCTTCAGTCGTCAGCATTGTCCTCTACTCCAAACACATCTGGTCCCGTCCTCTAGCAATGAAATTAATAAATGATACACATTTTACTAATAACTAAAAAACTAATAATAAAAAAGTAAACTCAGATCTAAAACTTACTGAAAGAAATTAACACATAAATCCAGCTCGTCATCAGTGTTGTAGCACACTTGATCTTCTCAGACATTCCGACTTGTCGGTTCCTGAAAAACATGAAAATCAAAATTAGATTAAAATATTCCTTTAAATGTGGTTATCATGTGCAGTAGTACAGTGACTGAAGTGAGATCTTTTAACACTTAGCTTTAGATGGTATATTGCACACTCATATCCAGTGTTGGAGAGGACTGCCACTGTCTCCAAAATCTTCCTGCAACTTTACAGAAGAGAGAACATATCAATATCAGAATAGCAGAGGACTGCAAATAATACATCCAGTACACGTTGTACAGATTGATCACAAAATCATTTAAAACAAATGTTATGTTAAGGTCAAAATCAAATACATCACAACAGTTTCTTACTACTTCTCACTTTACCTTACTGTCTTTTATGACTTACTGCCGATGTTGCTCTCACTGTCTGAGTCCTCCCTGGAGTTGCCACACTAATCCTCACTGTGTCCTGTATGCTGCTGCTCCTGCCTTAACTTCCTAGTGTCCTCCCTGGAGCTGCCACACTACTCCATCGTCCTTCCTGCGGTTGTACTCTCTACGTAGCTCAGTGCCATAACACCTTTATATGACCATAGACACCACAATCTAACCGCAACACAACCATACGCGCCAACCCCAAGGTTCTATCAGCCTATCAGCGGCCCGGGTTCCGTATGGCAACAACGCAACACACAATTACCACAACCATACGCGCCAACCCCAAGGCTAAGGCGAGTGCCTCCGCTGTAGTCGATAATAGCATTCAGCGGCCTCGGGTTCCGTATGGCAACAACGCAACACACCATTACCACAACAGACAACAATTACCACAACAAACAACAATACCCATCCACCATAAAAACTACAGTACAGAACGAGACTAATCATTTACGCAAAATATACAGTACACAGGATTGTGATAACTATGATAACTATGTAACACACCCGATTGAAGACACAAATCCGGATGAGAGATGTAAATGTGATCCAGTAGAGTGTTCTTTTTAGACGTTGCTGTGGTGATCAGTTGCGTGTATCGTTTCGATCGGAATAATTCCAGAACAGTTTTTTCCCCTGCACTTAAAAGATCCTCGTTGAAGTCGCCACAGACGATGACCTGTTCATCCACGATGTCCAAATAATCCAGCAGACTCTTCAAGTTCTTCATGAAATCTTCGAAACCGTAGTGTGGTGGCCTATACACAGCAGCGATGGTTGCTTTGATTGGACTATCTATTTTGATGACGACAAACTCCAGATCGGTTACGTTCTGTATAAACTGCCTAGCCTGAGCTGAAATATGCTCTTTGCAATAGATCGCGACTCCACCTCCACCTTTGTTTGCGATCTCTTGATGTGTCGAGTAGGAGACATGTCTGTTGCGCATGAACAAGTTGTATCCGTCCAATTGGAGATGGGGTGTAATGGATGATCCGTCAGGTGAGTTTCCGTAATGCAAAAAATGTCTGCTAGTAGCAGCTCATGATGGCATCTAATGTCTTCAATGTGGGCTGCCAGTCCTTCTGTGTTATGATGAATTATTTTAAATGTTTGATCTATGCCGGTTTCCCTAACGTGCTGCAAAAGTGGCATGATTCCTGTAAATGTCGCTCTTGGCATGTTTTGTAATGAGGCGGTGACTGCAGGATCAGCATAAATCTTCTTTTCACTGAAGTCAGTAATATGTAATCCACGAAGCGATGTCGTTCTGCTAAGTGCAACGTAGGCCATTCCTGGCTCGAAAATCTTCTTCAGTGACACTACGGCGTTCTGCATCGTCATGCCTTGCACTTTGTGAGCAGTGCAGGCATAAGCTAACTTAATAGGAAATTGCGGCGAACTGCTCCTTTCCTTAGACTTTCTTCGGATCTCTCGATATAAACCAAGTCGTCGTCTTCACCTTGCACTTTTCTGCGGTGTTTCCTACCCGCGTTTGGATTGTCGAGCTGAAGCCCTAGCATTTTAACGGTGTCTATTCCATCTGCTGTTTTAGTGACGATATGTGCAATTTTCCCAAAACATCCATTAAACGACTCCATCCTCAACGTCCAGATTCCTAGTTATCACTACACGAACTCCCACTGCAATTTCGATGGAGTCAAGCAAGTCGTCCTTTTTCCTATGACAGGCTTCTTTGTTTTCTCATCCCTCCTGTTCTTGGGTCTTTCCTGTAGTCTTCGGCATCAACGGTTATGATGCCAGTATGAAGAGCGTGGATTGTCTTGGTGTTGTGTCCGTGAACTTCCTTGTTGGTGGCAAATATGTAGAGTGCATCACACGGGCAGTCTTTAGGATCCTTCACAGCCTGGAGTAACAAATCTCTATCTTCTTCGCCAAGATCTTCGGTCTTCTTCTTCACCCGTAGTCTGTTCAAAGCTGGGCAAAAGCAAGGTCGTCTTTTTGACGCATGACCTCTGAGAGGTTAATCATTTGGAAATGTTCTTTCCAGAAGTCCAAACATCTTCTTCGTAGACACAGAGTGGTTTGGCTTTACCGGTAGGTGGCAGTTGGTAAAAGTCCCAACGGCGAGGACAGAGATGCCCCCGAAAGGTTTCTTGCTGCCTTTGATTTGCTGAAACCTCCAGTTGATGTAAGCGAAAAGGTCCTTCGAAATCATGGACACTTCATCAATGATCAGAATCTCCACGTCGCGTAATCTTGCTCGCAGTTCATCCAGAGCGTTTCCAAGTCCTTGATAAGGTGGCTTCAGATTCCTCGGAAGTTTTAAAATGGAGTGCAGAGTTTTACCGGAAATATTGAAAGCTGCGGTTCCAGTAAACGCACTCAAGAGCACTGTAGGCACGGAGAGATCCCCCTCCTCCCGCAGTCGAGGCAGCTGCGCAGAATCTTGGTCGCTTCCGTGTATATGCACTTGATGACGTGCGATTTGCCACAACCAGCTCCACCTGATACGAAGTAAAAAAAACTGTTCTGGGTTTTGACCCCACACACGTTTCTGACACCAATGGCAGACAGTGTAGAATATGGCTGCCTGTGTCTCATTCAGACTTCTAAACAGCTTCCGAACGAATTCAATACTGAGCTGAGGTGCCTCTACTTGTGGAACGACTCCATCTCCATGCTCAAGAATCTGATACTCTGGGACATCGTCTTGTACATCCTCATCATCTGGGTTCATGTCTTCCTGTTCGGCAATGCATTCCAAACGATCCGCTTCAATTTCAGGCGCAAATGCCGTCCAAGCGTTTTCCGGTGGTCCTTGCTGTTGCAGCTGATCTAATGCCTTATCCACTTCTTCACTGTGTTTTTCGAACTTCTCCTTGTGTGCTTGCACTATAGCACGAACAGGTATCAGGAGACCTGGGTGTGCAGGAAGTTCCACAGATGCACATTTGTAAAACTGCTCATACGTTGGAAATCGAGGAGGTTTTAGCTGTGCATTGAAGCGATGTGGCATGTAAAGCTTAAGTAGTCTACAGTAAAACTTTTCAGGTTGTTTTTCTTCCGAATACCGTGCATATCTAATAACTGCAGCCTTACCAACAGTTCGTTTCTGAAAAAATCCCATACCGTTGAGCAGCTCGTGAACATTTTTTCCTTTCGTTTGCTGACCATACACAATACGGTATTCCGAAGCAAAATCGGCCAGACATATCTTTTCAAACTCGGGCGTTTGCGGCCTTGCTCTATATTTATCTATTATCCCTGACATCCAGACATCCTCTGAATCGGGATGTTTGTTTTGAAGGGCACTAAGGGGAAGACTCATCTTCAGCGCGTCGTCATCCGTCGGTATAAACACAACGCTTCGTGAACATTTCTTCAATGGTAAGCTGCATGTTCGTGCCACCGACTCCTGAGCGCTTACTTGCCGGTGTTTAGAGTAGGCCTGCATTATGTGCTTCATTTCGTCTTCCTCGTTAACGTTAGTTTCGCGCACGCCCTTGATGACGTTCTTCAGTACCTCGTTCATTTCATGCTCCGGCTTAGAAATATACGATAACATATACATGACGCAGCTAAAAGGGTCAAGAACGAACTGAATGTCCATGTTAGCGTTCCATGCCCTCAACAAATCAGGATTGTATCCATTCACCCAAGACTCCTTTGGATCACGCTTCAGCAAAACCACGTTGGCAGTGGACAATGCCTCAACGTTTTCTTTGTACTCTTTCACGGTCATGTTACATTTTGTCAGAAGCTCTGACAAGCTGTCAAAGGAGGCTTGGGGATCATTCAACAAATCCCACACCGGTTTAAGTTTTAGCCTGGCTTCGCTCATTGCTTTTTGAGCAGCCTCCTGTCTCGCCTTCTTTCTGTCTTTCGGTCTATCCTCTTCTTCATGATGCTGTGGTTGTGGACGAGCGATTGCGTTTTTAGATCTGAACACGCAGCTTTCTGATGAAGAAGCGTCCGGGTCATCCTCTTCTTCAGGACGCTGTGGTCGCGGACGAGTGATCGTGGTGCTGGACATCGGTAGTTTGGGGAACCCGAATCTACATAATACATTCCCTTTTTTACACGACTTTGAGTGGTTCCTGCTGTGAAGCTGAACCTCTGTGACAATTCGGTGAAGCTCAGGATCGGCCACGGAATCAGGCAAACGGCACGATATGCAGCGGTCAATGAAGTCGCACACGACCTTATCGTCATCGTTTTCAAACTCGGGTGCATCCTTTATCCAAACAAGTAGATGGATATGTGGGCTTCCTCTGGCTTGAAACTCAACTCTGTAAAAGTAGTCCTCTACTTTACCAATAGGTTGAGCGGGCGACAAAAGCAGATGGGTCATTAGAGCATCCACGCGTTTCTCAAACATGCGCATTACGGTGACTGGGTTGCTTCGGAGGATTTCACATTTCGTCATCCAGTCAAGCTTTGAAAAGTCAATCTGTTCACCTTGCTGGGCCTTGATTGCGGTTATTATTTCAGGCCATCGCATTTCGGCTGCACTGAATGTGCAAAAAAACGTAGGAGTTCCTAACTGTCTAATCATAGCCTGTAGATCTCTCAACGTTTTCTCCCAGTAAAACGGAGAGCCTCTCAGTGGTTGCATAAAACGCGTGGCGTCCCTGTTGTGTACCAATCGCTCAATCTCGCGGTTGTCCTGAAGCAGCCTGTTGGATATTCTTCTGCCATCTCTTGTAATAGGCTTGCCCTTGCGCAGCTGGATACTCATGCTATTTCTAGCGAGCTGAGTCTCTGTCACAAACTGGGCAAAGAAAAGGTAACTCTGATCACTTGCAAAACGAGTGTCCACGCAGAACAATCTTGCATTGAAATACATACTGATATTGCTATTTGTCTTGCCTCGTCAATTGTATTCTGTCCGGTGGGGAATTGAACAGGGAACGCCATGGCTTCCAGCTTTGGGATTTTAAAAATCCAACAGGCTTTTGTCCTTGAGCAGGAGCGATGCTAAATATTCCCTCGCCGTACGACAAGATCTCCTGTCCGATGTCAGGTGGCTGCATACATGTGTCTAATGTGAGACCAGGTCTAAGTTCATCCTTTCCTCGACGCTAACCTTCTTGTTATCCTGCTCAGCAACATTGACGATTTGTTCTCCTCTGTGGTCATCTTCCTCATCTACGTGACTTTCGAATATCGCAGTTTCTCTTATGGAGATATCCCTGTACTCGGAATGCACTGCTTTCAACTTTGATAAGGCTGCAAGCACGTTATGCATGTTGACGGTATGGAAGTGCTGGTATCCTTTAAACTTTACGTGTCTCTTTAGTTTCACCTGCAGCAGCTGGGACTCACTACTCGGTCTTGGCAGACTGTTGACCGTTGATTCCACCTCAGAGGGAACGCACACAACAGCACCATGCACTGCTCTTTGCTGTCCTTTAGGCAACGCAACTATTTTTGCAAACGGTATGATTTTGAAATAAGCTGACGTTCAAGCACATTCAATTCAACCAGTTCCGCAGGGATGGGGGCAACTCGAGTTTGTTAGCCGCTGCAATTGAAGACATGTTTCCTCTTTAAGATGGCTGTCACACGTGTGGCAAATCCACTCCTGTCTTCTCTCCGGAAACTACACAAGGACCTGAGCAGGCACCACACAGGTGAACATTTCCCGTTAAGCAAGATGCTGAAACATTGCGTTTTTTTTGTAACTCGTTCTATTACAGACCTTGACTTGATCAGGAAACAGGGCTCTGTGACAGACTGTGCAGACATGTGTAGGGCCTTGCCGAATTTTACACGGAACGCATGTATGGCGGTTTCCATCTCTTTGCTAACAAAGGCTGGGTGTCTCCTGGTTATGACGGATGTACGCCTTATATTTATTTTTGATCCTGAGTGCGCATTGCAACCGATGAAGAACATGATATGTTGCATCACCGACACATTTCTGTGTCTTGCGCAGGGTACATCTCAGGATGTGATGTGCTCTAAACTCTGGGTCACCTGCGTATCTCCTCACCATGTACTCTTTCATCTCTTCTGGAAAGTATCTGTGCTGTACCTCCTACCATGTAATCTTTCATCTTCTTCTGGAATGCTGTAGTGGTACTCCTAACCATGTACTTTCATCTCTTCTGGAATACCTCCTACCATGTACCTTTCTTCTTATTCTGTGTTGTACCTCCTCATTACTCTTTCTTCTTGACTTCTGTTTGTACTCCTCATCATGTTTTCTTTCTTTTTCTGAACAACCTCATCTATTTGTACCGTCTGGCCATATAGTCTTCTTTTTGTTTCTGAAAGAATCCTGGTTGTATTTTTCCTTAATGACTTGTTTTTTATTTGTCCGGTATTGCAAACATATACCTCTTTCTCTCATGTTCCCTTTTTTTATGTTTTCTCATGACATGCAGATGTGTCCTTAGGTCCTCCTTGTTTTAAATGTCTGTTGTTTTATGCATTCTCTTCTTCTCCTGTGCTTATTTCTTTTATCTATCCTTCCTGGTTTTTAGCTCCTGAGCAACAAGATTTACTTTGGCTCCAGCATTTGTTCCTGGTTCTGGTTGAGCTGAAATCACTTGTGATACCTGTTCACAAAACCGATGGTGAAGGCAGTTGGCCAGACTGTTGCTCTGTTTCAAAAGACACAGGCATGAATTCATAGCGGGCCTCAGGAGAATAATTCGGAAGAGCTTGAGAATTCTGTCTGTCATGTCACTGAGATGGGTGAAAGTTAACATTACAGCAGTTCCTCCAGGAGTAGGCAAGCCTTCGGCAGTCCTGAGTGTGAATCGAAGTATCCATACCTTCCAGATCTGTCTCTGAAAACAGCAATACACTCTGGAGCAACAGTGAGCAGTGCATGGCTGACATCCGTTGAGAGACACTGCAGTCTTTCAGCAGGGGAATCCACCACCCTTCCATGTCGGGGGTCCCTCTGGCTCTTAGGTATCCCATCCTCACGTCAGACTTCCGCACGTTGAGTGTTTGGTTAAATGTTGAAACACTCAGCGGTACTTCCTCCATAGTGAGATGGTTCCGATCAAATCTTTCTCAGCAATGAGCTGCATTTTAATCCCGACATACAAAGCATCGCCCTCCTCTAAAACTCTATCCAGGTCAGGCATTTTGAACTGAATCCCTTCACTCTGGTTGGCCAAAAATGTCAAAGCTACACACGTGCACTGATGATTTCTCGAGAATTTCATACCTTACATCATTCTGACAATGAGATGCCTGCACAGACAAACCCTGGGTGCACTATCACCACCTTCTGCATACACTCTATCTGAAAACTGAGCTACATCAGCACTGGTGCTTGCCTGTTCAACCTGTAAATAATCATTCATGAAATCAGGCTGCTGTTTAAAATTAGTGTTATAGAATCTGTGTTAAATTGCACTCCATAGTGTTGGGACAAAGGCATTTTGCTAAACAATTTTAAGATAAGAATTGGGGTGAGGGGATTAAAGAAAAGGCATTTGTACACATTAAGTACAAATACAAATGATCAATATTTTCAGAACATTAATTTAGTAATATACTTAAAATTGTAATTACATAAGCCAAGTAACATTTGCTGTTATTAAAACACTAAAACAGTATAAACCCTTTTACAGCCCACGTGATCAAATAGTTGCGCACGCATTTTGGCAACAGAAGTGGTGTTGTTGCCCAGTGGTTCTATATATATTGGGGGTGTAACGGTACACAAAACTCACGGTTCGGTACGTACCTCGGTTTTGAAGTCACGGTTCGGTACAGTTTTCGGTACAGCAGGTGGAGAGAAAACTAAACATAAAATTGCTTTTTTTTATTATTAAACAGAGGTTTACTGAACAAATTGTGTTTTTGTCTTTAAATATATTAAATTAAACTAAAACTAAAAGTTTCTTAAGGATAAAAAAAATGATCTCTGCTAATGCTATAAACTATGTAGGGAGCCCTAACTTGAAAGAAGCCCAAACTATTAGCCTAAATTCAATTGCTTTTTATTTTTAGATAAAATAATCAACACTCAAATAACAAATTGTATGCAAACCTGTAAGCTGCACCTAAGGCAGTTTTTGCATTAACTTCTAAATGTTTTTACTCCAATTCGTTGTTGAAATATAATCATTTCTACACAGTGGCTGTTATTTTAACATCAGATTTATTTAAACATACATTAAATAGCCTAATCAGGATATCACTAAAAGTTAAGTAAAATAATGAATATATTGGCTAATACAGTGCATATATTAAGCGAAGAGTTCATTTCTCTAGCGAACTAACAAGCTGTGAACACTGAATGGCTTTTCTGAGGTAAATGCATCATGACATATTGTTGAATACGGAAGCTTTCATTGATGTCTTTCCACCGTTGAAACACTGAATGAGCGATTACATGAGATATGACCATTTCAGTAAGTTGTACTGAATCTTGCAACATACCTTCAGATGTTCTTTCATGTTTATTCTGTAACTAGTATTAAGGAGGAAGAGATGAACACATTCACTTGCGCTCCGCGCTCGCGCTGCCGGTTGAACTGAGGCGCCTGTACAGTGATCTGTCACCCTACATCAAAGCACGTCAAAATGGCATTTTCTGTTTAAACTTCATGATTTCGTGGACAGAATTTGAAGGATGACACTTTGTTTCTTATCGAAAGTAACAAAACGCAGAGCTTATTGCGGTTATTGGTGGTGAATATTGGTTGCAATGTAATGCTTCGGTACACACGTGCACCGTACCGAAAGCCCTGTACCGAAACGGTTCGGTACAAATACGTGTACTGTTACACCCCTAATATATATATATATATCTGGCCACTGTATATTTGGCCATCTGCTAACGTCTTCTATCCACTCAACTACACGGATCTGGTAGCCTGATACCATTTGATTAAGTCAACTTTTTAAAATAACTTTCTCTGTCTGTGTTGCTTTATCCGCTCGCGTAGCTTGACACGCTGCAGATATATTTTAAAACTTTCGGAGTTACTAACACATTAGAACCACTAGAGAACACACCACTTCCATTGCCAAAATGTGCGCGCATATGTTGCTACGTCATCATTGTGTACAAACAGTAATAGGGTCTATTGTTTACTTCGCCCACCATAATACAATTTAGTTTTGGTAAGTTTTATTAGGGCTGTGTTATGATATTTGAACACTTTTTAAAGAAATCTTCAATGACAAAATATATGACTGGAAAAATGGTCTTTTATTCAAATGAAAGTCACAAAATGAATAACAGGTTCAGGTGCATTTTGCGCCATTTCTGGTATATTGCCAGTTAATTGTCATGGGTAAATTGCAATCTATTTTTTTTTTTTAAATAATCAAACACTCAAATTTAATTGAGGAATTAAGACAGCCCTAGTCCCAAACATTAAGGTGTAATACAAGATAGATATCAATAGTACCTTGTTAATCCTGGAGAGTCTGTTCTGATCATCTTCCAGATCTTCCCAGGTCAACTTTCTCCAACGGATTTTTTGAGCCTGAGATCTCTTTCCTTTCCGCGGCATCTATAAAGAGATAAAAAGATATGAAAAAATCTATACAAATATATATGATTGCAATGAGACGTTATTCTCTTTTGCTGTTTAATTAGCATTATAGATGAGAGCAGGTAAATTTGGATGCTGTCACTTTAAGACCAGCTGCACAGATCTATTATACCCATACACTGTTCTCTCAATTTCTCAGTCATTTCTCAACTGTTTACTTAAAGACATAAATGTTTACTTCCAAATACAGTCAAACAATTATATATATACAGTCAGAACAAAAATTATTCAGACATTTTTAAATATTTTTACTAGTGGGTCTAGGACACTATAGTTCATTTGTGATCAAAATAAACTGTGACATATTATACCCAAAAATCTTCATACAGTGGATTACCAGTAAAATTGAAAAAAAAAAAAAAAAAAAAAAAATGGACACTTTGACCTGACCAGTGTTAACTGACATAATTAAGATTTTTTTTCTGACAGTTAAATCTGAAATTGTGTCATATTTTATTTCCATTTTTTAAAACTATAGTGAATATAGTTAAATATAGTTCATGAATAAATGAATAAAATGTTCAAGGTGTCTGAAAATGTTTTGGTTTGACTGTACATTTCACTTATAACTGTTCGAGCCCAATAGTAGGCAAAAAGCACTCTGTTCAGTTCTCACACACATGAGCAGCGACTTCATGTCGTGCATCTCTCAGACAGTGAGAGAGCACATATACTTGTTTTTTGCTTAAAACGCATGCAAATTATGAGATTTCATGAGCATACAGCAATGTAACGTGATGTACAGTGAAAGACACAATAATCCAAAATCTTAACCGGTTGACACATTTCTACCAGTTAATCGTGTCTACCGGTATATCGCCCACCCCCTAAAAGTAATCCATGGGTTTTCTTTTAATCGTCAAAAGATGTGCCATTATAAACATACTGAAATACATTTGTTAGTCAAATCATTTTAACATGACATTCTCACTTAATAGGCACACATACTTTGAAAGTCCTCCTGGCGTAACAGCTCTTGAACCTGAAAAGATAAACCTGTAGTCGTCTCAAGAAGAAAAAACAGTTAAACAACAATGAAAGAGACACTGCAAACTTGTAAAATACAATAAAACAATTTTTTTGTTTGTTTTTGTTTTTTTTTCTCAAGTAAAATGAACTTATTAATGTATGAGAATGTAGAAAAAGAACCAGAAAAAGAACTGATTGATATTTAGAAATTAAATCTACAAATCTAATTCGAAAAAATAAAAAATAAAAATAAAACAAATCTAAAAAAAAAAAATAGTAATAAAACTGTCTATTAAAATAAACTAAATAAACTGCTGTATTTAAAAAAAATGCAGAATTCAGAAAATCTAAATTTCAATTTAAGTTTCAAGCAAAAGTACTAGGAACAAATGAACTGCTATCTGTAGAAAAAGCCAAAACACAAGGAACCTGAAAAGAAACAGAAAAAATAAAAATAAATTAGGTCACAGGAACTACAATTATGGATGTGATGAAAATATCACAGTACTACTTAAGAAACCGCATTAATACTGACCAAGAAGAAAAGTGCAGCAAAGGGTTGTGCTCAGATCAGTCAGTCTGAAAAATAAATACATTGACAACATTGCTAAAAATTACTAAACTCAAGTCAAGTCATTTGTGCATTACTTTGTATGTTAAATATGAATTATATATTCAATAAATATGTAGAATGCAATTTTAGGAATTTATCTCAAGAATGTATTTTTCCTTGATATACTCTGTGTTATTTTCAAGAATCCGAGTTATGTCATCTATCCAGTGTACTATATAGGTAACAGGTTATATATATATATATATATATAATATATATATATATATATATATATATATATATATATATAAACAAGTGGTTTGCAGAATGGATGGGTGAATGTGGTCTTACTTATTTGTGGTATTAACAGAACATAGTTTTTATGATCATTTTTTTTTTTTTACTATATGATTTTCTTATCAACAAGCCAAATATGAAGCATTTTCTATTTATGGCCATGTTACTAATTAAACTCTTACCTCAGAGTCAAGTAAGAAATGCTTGTGAAACAGTATTCTGAAACAGAGAAAAAAAGAATGTCATCAAACTCAAGAATGGCACTCTCACAACATAACTTTAACTTTCATTGTAAATACTGAAAACATTTTTCAACTGTAAACATCTCACAGACAACCTGCTCTAAAGTGAAATGTAGTCTCTCTGCCGTTCCTTATTCCATTAAAGATTACCTTTTCTAAAAATCTTGCATCTATAAATGTCAAAATAATTTTAATTCAATTGTAATATTAATAATACAAATATTTGCTACTGTAAATGTCGTCAAAGCAGTAATCAATGCGATATGAATCACATTGTGCGTTATTATTTTGTTGTATCCTGGTCTATATCCATTCAAAAAGATTGACAGCGCTGATTGGTGCTAAATGAACCACGTGACTGTGTGGCACGAAATCAAGGGTTTTCGCTGGTCTCTCTCAAATAGTACCAAAGAATAGATAGAAAACATCCGTTAGATTCAATAAATCTGTCTACATCGCATAAATGAATTTCTTACATACATCATATCTGCACTTTGTTGTTTATGACAGAGAATTCTGTCAGTGAGCGCGCATTCTGTTCTCACCGGAATTCTTCACCGATGACTAATCAACCGCCTTTGATTGGATATTGCGTTCCTAAGCTCAGCAGAAACGCGTGTGATTGGTTCTGCTCAACGCTGCCTTTGATTGACATAAACGATCTAAATCGATTTAATGCAGCAATCGATACTTTTCATCGCAATATCTATGCATCCATATGCATGCATTTAAAACACAAACTGGTACATCATCACATTTGCTACCATAGTGGATGCTGCAACATTAGCTTAAAATGAGCGCCAACATTAACACACTCCTCAGCATGCAGTGGGTAATGCTAAATGCAAATAGAAAACGTAATATCCATCAAACACACACAATATCATATTACATTTTCACACAAAGATAGACGTAAGACTAACGTTAGCCGTAAACATTAACTTACAGTATCAAACACATTACGATCTTTACAGAGATGTCAACAAAAACGATATAAACTATCACCCACATTATAAAACGAATAATATTGCCTACATGCATTTAAAATAAAGAGGTACATTTCACATTATAAGGCTTTATAATACAGCATATTAAAAGACAGCCGTCTCACTCACCTCAAGAGAATAGTGTGAGACTATTCATTGGTAATGGCTCCGGGTCATCGATTTCGCAGCCAATCAGCAGCGAGCTTTTATTTTACAACCAATAGAATCACACCTTCGCTATATTATTTACACAGACTTTTGTGACGAGGTAAATCCGTAATTAAAGTAATAAATCATAATAATAATGTTGTACAAATCATAACAATAATGTTAATTTAAGCTTTGATTCAATAAAATAAATGTGAGCGCTTCACGTTTCAAAGCCTGAACGTGGCGCTGTTGTGCGTTCTTCAGACTGCTTCAGAGCAGATCACAATCAGATAAAAGCACACATTTATGACAAGCAATCGCATATGAACTAAATGCTGATTAATTATGACAATGTTTACATTACATTGTTTATACTGTAATATGTTGTATGAATGTAGAATGCATATTTTATCTCCCTCATTTGAATTTGAATGAGCGGTCTGAAAAAAAAGCTTTAGACATTTCAAAATAAGTGTCCCGGTGCATTTCGGGCTTGTTTATGAGTAAAAGTCACGCAATGTGTCCAATTTCCACCCCAGTTACACAAACCTTATTTAATCTAATTTAAATTTAATGTATAATTAATTTAAAGTAAACTTCTAGCTTCTGTCTGGGATGCCCCATCACAGGAAGGAAAGACTAACAAAATCTATAATCATGAAAAAAACATTTTTCATTACTTGAAATAAATGTTAACTGAATAAAACGTACATTTCTTATTTATTTGTAATTGAAAATAACCAGTTATTTAGTTTAATTAACCTGATGTACTAAATGGAAACTGAAATAAAAATTAATAAAGAACTAAACAGACGTTTAAAAATAACAAAAAATATAAAAATGGCAAGAACAACAAAATTACTAAAACTTTTAAAATTAAAATGAAAGCAGACTGAATTCAAAATATTAATGAAAACTATAATAATACCACCTACTAGTATGGCAAGATCTGTTTATTATAGTGTGTGTGAGTGTGTATATATATATTAAGAAATAGTTAAAGAAAGACACATATTTTGCCAAGTTTTCATTGCACCATAAAGTTTCTAAACACGCTCCTAATTTTTTCAAAGCATTAAGCCCTGGTTTAACATCTCTATTATTAATATAAAGTATGCATATTTGTAGAAATAGCCAACAATACATTGTATGGGTCAAAATTATCGATTTTAATTTTATGTCAAAAATCATCAGGATTGCCAAGGACTTCTTTTGAACAACTTTTAAGGTTTTTTTTTTCAATATTAAATTTTTTTTACACCCTCCATTTTGAGTCCATGGAGTGGTTGCTAGTGTGCTCTAAGTGGTTGCTAGGGTGTGGCTATGATGAAGATTTGAGGTCATTACCTATTGGCTGCTTGATCAGAAGTCAAATGAGTGTGTGTGAGTGTGAGAGAAAGGGTTCTAAGGGCCTGCATGCGTGTGTGAGTGTGAAAGTGACAGTTGAGAGAGACGGAATATTCGTGAATTTAAATTTTTCAGTGTAAGTCTATGGGACTTTTTTGGCCGCTTTTTCGTCCACTGTGCGAACATCGTTGGTCCGATCGCTTATAAAAGTCATAGCACACCTCTCCTCAATGAGCCGGTCGATTTGACACCTCATTCATGGGTCTAGGACAAACGCTGCGGGAGGAGTAGCGCGCAGAAATAAAAGTGGAAGAAAATGAGTGTCTGTGTCTGAGAGAGAAAGGCTTCTAAGGGCCTGCGTGTGTGAGTGTGTGTGAGAAAGTGACAGTTGAGAGAGACGGAATGTTCGTGAATTTGAATTTTTCAATGTAAGTCAATGGGACTTTTTTGGCCGCTTTTTCGTCCGCTGTGCGAACATCGTTGGTCCGATCGCTTATAAAAGTCATAGCACACCTCTCCTCAATGAGCCGGTCGATTTGACACCTCATTCATGGGTCTAGGACAAAAACTGCGGGAAGTACGCGCAGAAATTTTGTCCAGAAGAAGAAGAAGAATAACTAGAATGTACATTTCCTGAAGAAAATGTGAATGGTGCTTGCAGTGGCAAAATTCGGCACCGGTTGCTAGGGTGCTGTAATTGGTTGCTAGGGCGTGGCTATGAAGTTGCTGTGTCACTACATTGGCTGGCCGAATCAAAAGAGCCCAGCCCCAAGTCTCTATGACCTTCTGATCCAAAGATATGATCTCACAGATTTGGCCCCATGTTAAGTCTATGGAGTTTTTTTAGCCGTTTTTTCGTACGCTGTGCGAACATCGTACACCCGATCGCTTAGAAAAGTCATAGCACACCTCTCCTCAATAAGCCGGTCGATTTGACACCTCATTCGTGGGTCTACGACAAACGGTGCGGGACGAGTTACGCGCCAAAGTTTTGTTCAGGTGAATAGTAATTACAATACTAGAATGTACATTTCCTGAAGAAAATGTGAATGGTGCTTGCAGTGGCAAAATCGGCACTCGGTTGCTAGGCGGTTGCTAGGTTACTATGGTGTTGCTAGGCGGTTGCTAGGGTGTTCTGGGTGGTTGCTAGGCGGTTGCTATGTAACCTGGGTGGTTGCAGTGCTAAGGTACCGGTGTTGCTAGGCCTAAGGCTTGCTAGGGGTGGTTATGGCGGTGCTAGCTAGGCGGTTGCTATGGTAACCTGGGTGGTTGCTAGGGTGTTGCTAGGCAGTTGCTAAGGTACCTGGGGTGGTCACTAGGTGGTTGCTATGGATGGTTGCTAGGCGGTTGCTGGTATTCACAGATAGTTACTATGAAGTTTCTTTAGAGTTCTTAGCATGTTCTTAGCCCACTTAGCACTTAGCTAATCACTATTAGCATGTAGCTATTCACTGCTAGCATGTGTAGCATGTTGGAAGTCCAGTTTGCTAGCATGAGTCAAAAGAGCCAACCGCCATGTCTCTATGATGCTCTGATGCAGAGATATAGATCTTGCTAAACGGTTGCTAGGGTACTCTGTTTGGTTGCTAAGGAGTGGCTTGGCAGCTACCAATGATGATACTCCAAAGGCTGCTTGACAATATAAACCAACCCCCATGTCTTTACGATTTTCTGATGCAGAGATATAGATCTTGCAAAACGGTTGCTAGGTACTCTGTTTGGTTGCTAGGGAGTGGCTTGGCAGCTGCCAGTAATGATAAACCAAAGGCTGCTTGCCAGTATGAATGATATAAACCAACCCCATGCCTCTATGATATTCAGATTTGAAGATATCTGCCTATGCTTTGGGTTGCTAGGGTGCTCTAAATGGTTGCTAAGGCGTGGCTATGATGTCTTTAAGGTGATTTGTGATTGGCGGTTGCTGCCTCGAGTCAAATGAGCCCACCCTCATGTTTGTACGACACTCCTATCCAAAGATATTCATTTGATCTTTTTCAATGGAAGTCTATGGAGCTTGTTACTAAGGTGCTCTATATGGTTGCTAGGGCGTGGCTTGATAGCTTCACAATGATCCTGAGAGACTGATTGGTTGCCTGAGTAAAATGAGCCCACCCCCTTGTCTCTATGACATTGTAATCCAGAGTTATGTTCAATACAAAATCCCTATGTAATTTCCCATAGTAGGAAAAACACAGTACTTCCTGGTTCATGGGCACGGCTTCACCATAGTATGTCTATGGGGCAACTTTGGGCAGCTCTTGCGCCCAGGGGTACAACTTACACCCTATTTTGAGGTATGGTCTGACAGAGCTGTCAGCCCCTTCAAACGTGGTAACCCACATGTTTCTACGAAATTCTCGTTAGGAGCTATGACTCGTCAAAGTTTGTCGCAATGCAAAGTCTATGGGATTTTTTTCGCTACTTTTTCGCCCGCCGGACGAACATCGTACACCCGATCGCTTATAAAAGTCATAGCACACTCCCCAATGAGCCGGTCGATTTGACACCTCATTCATGGGTCTAGGACAAACGCTGCGGGGAGTAGCGCGCAGAAATAAAAGTGGAAGAAAATGAGTGTCTGTGACTGAGAGAGAAAGGCTTCTAAGGGCCTGCGTGTGTGAGTGTGTGTGAGAAAGTGACAGTTGAAATTCAAATTTCTGAAGATTCCGCCATTGAAAGTCAATGGGACTTTTTTGGCCGCTTTTTCGCCCCCTGTGCGAACATCGTTGGTCCGATCGCTTATAAAAGTCATAGCACACCTCTCCTCAATGAGCCGGTCGATTTGACACCTCATTCATGGGTCTAGGACAAACGCTGCGGGAGGAGTAGCGCGCAGAAATAAAAGTGGAAGAAAATGAGTGTCTGTGTCTGAGAGAGAAAGGCTTCTAAGGGCCTGCGTGTGTGTGTGTGTGTGAGAAAGTGACAGTTGAGAGAGACGGAATGTTCGTGAATTTGAATTTTTCAATGTAAGTCAATGGGACTTTTTTGGCCGCTTTTTCGTCCGCTGTGCGAACATCGTTGGTCCGATCGCTTATAAAAGTCATAGCACACCTCTCCTCAATGAGCCGGTCGATTTGACACCTCATTCATGGGTCTAGGACAAAAGCTGCGGGAGGAGTAACAGAAAAGAAGAGAAGAAGAAGAAGAATAATAAGCGAATGAGCTTGCCTTTGGCAAGCATTAATAATAATAATAAGTTGCAGGAGAAGAATGGAGCTTTGCCTTTGGCAAGCACCATTAACTAGAATGTACATTTCCTGAAGAAAATGTGAATGGTGCTTGCAGTGGCAAAATCGCACTCGGTTGCTAGGCGGTGCTAAGGTACTTGGGGTGGTTGCTAAGGTGTTGCTAGGCGGTTGCTATGGGGGTGGTTGCTAGGGTGTTGCTAGGCAGTTGCTAAGGTACTTGGGGTGGTTGCTAAGGTGTTGCTAGGCGGTTGCTAGGATGTTCTGGGTGGTTGCTAGGCGGTTGCTATGGTAACCAGGGTGGTTGTTAGGGTGTTGCTAGGCAGTTGCTAAGGTACTTGGGTGGTTGCTAAGGTGTGCTAGGCGGTTGCTAGGCTAGGCGGTTGCTATGGTAACTTGGGTGACTGCAGTTGCTAGGTACTTGGAGTGGTTGCTACTAGGTGAGGGTGGTTGCTAGGGTGGGTGTGCTAGGTGTTGCTAGGCAGTTGCTATGGTACTTGGAGTGGTCGCTAGGTGTTGCTAGGCGGTTGCTAGGGTGTTCTGGGTGGTTGCTAGGCGGTTGCTATGGTAACCTGGGTGGTTGCTAGGGTGTTGCTAGGCAGTTGCTAAGGTACCTGGGGTGGTCACTACGGTGTTGCTAGGCAGTTGCTAGGGTGTTCTGGGTGGTTGCTAGGTGGTTGCTATGGTAACCTGGGTGGTTGCTAGGTTGTTGCTAGGCAGTTGCTAAGGTACCTGGGGTGGTCACTATGGTGTTGCTAGGCGGTTGCTAGGGTGTGGTGGTGCTAGGTGGTTGCTGGGGTGGTTGCTATGTGGTCTAGGTGGTTGGTAGTTGTCACAGATAGTTTCTATAGAGTTCCTGGCATGTTCTCAGCCCACTTTAGCACTTAGCTAATCACTATAGCATAGCACTGTTAGCATGTGTAGCATGTAGCAAGTCCAGTTTGCTAGCATGAGTCAAAAGAGCCAACATGTCTCGATGCTCTGATGCAGAGATATACTAATAGCTCTGTTTGGTTGCTAGGGAGTGGCTTGGCAGGATGGCTGCTTGAGTATGATGCTCTGATGCCTTGGGTTGCTAGGGTACTCTGTTTGGTTGCTAGGGAGTGGCCTGGCAGCTGCCAATGATGATACTCCAAAGGCTGCTTGACAATATAAACCAACCCCCATGTCTTTACGATGTTCTGATGCAGAGATATAGATCTTGCTAAACGGTTGCTAGGGTACTCTGTTTAGTTGCTAGGGAGTGGCTTGGCAGCTGCCAGTAATGATAAACCAAAGGCTGCTTGCCAGTATGAATGATATAAACCAACCCTCATGCCTCTATGATATTCAGATTTGAAGATATCCCTCTTTGATTTGGGTTGCTAGGGGCTCTAAATGGTTACTAGGGCGTGGCTATGAAGTGTTTAAGGTGATTTTGTGATTGGCTGTTTGCTGCCCCTAGTCAAATGAGCCCACCCTCATGTTTCTATGACACTCCTATCCAAAGATATTCCTTTGATCTTTTTCAATGGAAGTCTATGGAACTTGTTGCTATGGTGCTCTATATGGTTGCTAGGGCGTGGCTTGATAGCTTCACAATGATCCTGAGACACTGATTGGTTGCCTGAGTGAAATGAGCCCGCCCCCTTGTCTCTATGACACTGTGATCAATAGTGAGTGAGTGAGAGAAAGGGTTCTAAGGGCCTGCGTGTGTGGGGTGTGTGTGAGAAAGTGACAGTTGAAATTCAAATTCTGAAGATTCCGCCATTGAAAGTCAATGGGACTTTTTGGCCGCTTTTTCGCCCCCTGTGCGAACATCGTTGGTCCGATCGCTTATAAAAGTCATAACACACATCTCCTCAATGAGCCGGTCGATTTGACACCTCATTCATGGGTCTAGGACAAACGCTGCGGGAGGAGTAGCGCGCAGAAATAAAAGTGGAAGAAAATGAGTGTCTGTGTCTGAGAGAGAAAGGCTTCTAAGGGCCTGCGTGTGTGAGTGTGTGTGAGAAAGTGACAGTTGAGAGAGACGGAATGTTCGTGAATTTGAATTTTTCAATGTAAGTCAATGGGACTTTTTTGGCCGCTTTTTCGTCCGCTGTGCGAACATCGTTGGTCCGATCGCTTATAAAAGTCATAGCACACCTCTCCTCAATGAGCCGGTCGATTTGACACCTCATTCATGGGTCTAGGACAAACGCTGCAGGAGGAGTAGCGCGCAGAAAAAAAAGTGGAAGAAGAAAGAATAATAACTAGAATGTACATTTCCTGAAGAAAATGTGAATGGTGCTTGCAGTGGCAAAATTCGACTCCATGGGTCAGCCTTGCTAGCAGGGGGTGTACATTGACTAGGTTGCTAGGGTGCTGTAATTGGTTGCTAGGGCGTGGCCATGAAGTCACTACTTATTGGCGGCTTGATAGGCCGAGTCAAAAGAGCCCAGCCCCAAGTCTCTATGACCTTCTAAACCAAAGATATGATCTCACAGATTTGGCCCCCATGTTAAGTCTATGGGAGTTTTTTCAGCCGTTTTTTACGCTGTGCGAACATCGTACACCCGATCGCTTAGAAAAGTCATAGCACACCTCTCCTCAATAAGCCGGTCGATTTGACACCTCATTCGTGGGTCTACGACAAACGGTGCGGGACGAGTTACGCGCCAAAGTTTTGTTCAGGTGAATAGTAATTACAATACTAGAATGTACATTTCCTGAAGAAAATGTGAATGGTGCTTGCAGTGGCAAAACACCGGACCGGTTGCTAGGGTGCTGTAATTGGTTGCTAGGGCGTGGCTATGAAGTCACTACTTATTATTGATAGGCCGAGTCAAAAGAGCCCAGCCCAAGTCTCTATGACCTTCTAAACCAAAGATATGATCTCACAGATTTGGCCCCATGTTAAGTCTATGGGAGTTTTTTCAGCCGTTTTTTCGTACGCTGTGCGAACATCGTACACCCGATCGCTTAGAAAAGTCATAGCACACCTCTCCTCAATAAGCCGGTCGATTTGACACCTCATTCGTGGGTCTACGACAAACGGTGCGGGACGAGTTACGCGCCAAAGTTTTGTTCAGGTGAATAGTAATTACAATACTAGAATGTACATTTCCTGAAGAAAATGTGAATGGTGCTTGCAGTGGCAAAATCGCCTCGGTTGCTAGGCGGTTGCTAAGGTACTTGGGGTGGTGCTAAGGTGTTGCTAGGCGGTTGCTAAGGTACTTGGGGGGTGCTAAGGTGTTGCTAGGCAGTGTTAAGGTACCTGGAGTGGTCACTACTGTGTTGCTAGGCGGTGCTAGGTGTTTGGGCGGTTGCTATGGTAACCAGGGTGGTTGCTATGGTGTTACTAGGTGGTTGGTAGTTGGCACAGATAGTTACTATGGAGTTTCTATAGAGTTCTTAGCATGTTCTCAGCCCACTTTAGCACTTAGCTAATCACTATTAGCATGTAGCTATTAACTAGCATGTGTAGCATGTTGCAAGTACAGTTTGCTAGCATGAGTCAAAAAAGCCAACCCCCATGTCTCTACGATGTTCTGATGCAGAGATATAGGCATCGCTAAATGGTTGCTAGGGTACTCTGTTTGGTTGCTAGGGAGTGGCTTGGCAGTTGCAATGATGATACTCCAAAGGCGCTTGACAATATAACCAACCCCCATGTCTTTATGATGTTCTGATGCAGAGATATGGATCTTGAAAAACGGTTGCTAGGGTAATCTGGTTGGTTGCTAGGGAGTGGCTGGTAGCTACCAATGATGATACTCCAAAGGCTGCTTGACAATATAAACCAACCCCCATGTCTTTACGATGTTCTGATGCAGAGATATAGATCTTGCTAAACGGTTGCTAGGGTACTCTGTTTGGTTGCTAGGGAGTGCTTGGCAGCTGCCAGTAATGATAAACCAAAGGCTGCTTGCCAGTATGAATGCTATAAACCAACCCCCATGCCTCTATGATATTCAGATTTGAAGATATCCCTCTATGCTTTGGGTTGCTAGGGTGCTCTAATGGTTGCTAGGGCGTGGCTATGATGTCTTGAAGGTGATTCGTGATTGGCCGTTTGCTGCCCCGAGTCAAATGAGCCCACCCTCATGTTCTATGACACTCCTATCCAAAGATATTCATTTGATCTTTTCAATGGAAGTCTATGGAACTTGTTGCTATGGTGCTCTATATGGTTGCTAGGGCGTGGCTTGATAGCTTCACAATGATCCTGAGAGAGATTGGTTGCCTGAGTAAAATGAGCCCACCCCCTTGTCTCTATGACATTGTGATCCAGAGTTATGTTCAATACAAAATCCCTATGTAATTTCCCATAGTAGGAAAAACACAGTACTTCCTGGTTCATGGGCACGGCTTCACCATAGTATGTCTATGGGGCAACTTTGGGCAGCTCTTGCGCCCAGGGGTACAACTTACACCCCATTTTGAGGTATGGTCTGAGAGCTTCAGCTCTTCAAACGTGGTAACCACATGTTTCTATGAAATTCTCGTTAGGAGCTATACTCGTCAAAGTTTGTCCAATGCAAAGTCTATGGGATTTTTTCTTTTTCGCCCGCCGGACGAACATCGTACACCCGATCGCTTATAAAAGTCATAGCACACCTCTCCTCAATGAGCCGGTCGATTTGACACCTCATTCATGGGTCTAGGACAAAAACTGCGGGAGGAGTAGCGCGCAGAAAAAAAAGTGGAAGAAAATGAGTGTCTGTGTCTGAGAGAGAAAGGCTTCTAAGGGCCTGCGTGTGTGAGTGTGTGTGAGAAAGTGACAGTTGAAATTCAAATTTCTGAAGATTCCGCCATTGAAAGTCAATGGGACTTTTTTGGCCGCTTTTTCGCCCCCTGTGCGAACATCGTTGGTCCGATCGCTTAAAAAAAAAAATAGCACACCTCTCCTCAATGAGCCGGTCGATTTGACACCTCATTCATGGGTCTAGGACAAACGCTGCGGGAGAAATAGCGCGCAGAAATAAAAGTGGAAGAAAATGAGTGTCTGTGTCTGAGAGAGAAAGGCTTCTAAGGGCCTGCGTGTGTGAGTGTGTGTGAGAAAGTGACAGTTGAGAGAGACGGAATGTTCGTGAATTTGAATTTTTCAATGTAAGTCAATGGGACTTTTTTGGCCGCTTTTTCGTCCGCTGTGCGAACATCGTTGGTCCGATCGCTTAAAAAAGTCATAGCACACCTCTCCTCAATGAGCCGGTCGATTTGACACCTCATTCATGGTCTAGGACAAAAACTGCGGGAGGAGTAGCGCGCAGTGTGGAAATAATAATAATAATAATAATAATAAATAATAATAATAGTATGCAGAAGATTAAGAATGGAGCTTTGCCTTTGGCAAGCACCATTAATAACTAGAATGTAATTTCCTGAAGAAAATAAAGAAATGGAATGGTGCTTGCAGTGGCAAAACCGGCACTCTGATTGCTAGCATGATGCTAGCACAAGAAGATGAATATGTTAGCCATGCTTGCTAGCATATGTTTAGCATAACAACGAGGGAAATCTGTTGCATAATGCGAAAAATCTAAAGATGCGAGCACCTGTGAGCACTGTTGATGCTAGATTTACATTGGGGTTTGCTAGATGAGCTAACATGAGTATCATGCTGCTAGCAGATGCTAACACAATTAGCATGTACCAGCATGATGCTCTAACATTTTACTCGTTTGTGTCATGTTTAAACCCAAGCTAATCACTATTAGCATGTGCTATCACTGCTACAATGTGTGTAGCATGTTGGAAGTCCAGTTGCTAGCATGAGTCAAAAAAGCAAACCCCCATGCTCTACGATGTTCTGATGCAGAGAATAGGCATCGCCTAAATGGTTTCTAGGGTACTCGTTTGGTTGCTAGGGAGTGGTTGGCAGTTGCCAATGATGATACTACCAAGGCTGCTTGACAATATAAACCACCCCATGTCTTTATGATGTTCTGATGCAGAGATATGGATCTTGAAAAACGGTTGCTAGGGTAATCTGGTTGGTTGCTAGGGATGGGGCCTGGCAGCTACCAATGATGATACTCCAAAGGCGCTGACAATAT